>JAZHYW010026958.1:0-259049 GCA_037355805.1 Ixodes ricinus | reverse complement strand
CGGTGGGGTTGCACCTTAAACCAGAAAACGCAGTCTGAATTGTGACATTAAGCAATGCAAGCGTGACGCTCTGCATTGCGTACTGTCACAGCTCAGACCGCGTTTTTTGGTCTAAACTTATGTTTCGGCATCGTCATTAGCTCAGCTGCCTCCGTTAGTTGCGGTGATCGGCTCCCCGAGTGTTATGCTGGTGTGGTGGAAGCTTGAAATCATTGTGCTCTGAAAGCAACACTGCCAATGGCGCCAAAATTGAAGTTTTTCCATTCTTCTTATTTTCGTCGAAGAGAAATTCTTTGCTGACGTCATAGTCAGTATTCAGGGCATTTAGCCAATCGCGGAAGGGCGATCACAGCGACGCTTTCGATCTCGCACGTCGCCAATACCATAAGCAAACGGGGATGAGTGAACCGGCCGTAAGACTGGAAAGCGTAGACTCGTTGTTTGCCGAGACTCGCGTTTCTTAAAGAGGCCACTGACAGGTAAAAATATTTTTTTTATGTGAAAGCATGAACTGTCTCATGGAGCGAAGCCGGCGTTTTCTGTAGCAGCAAGAAACGGCACCTCAATTCCCATTGGCAGAGCGAAACGGCACCTAAAGTCCCATTGGCCTAAAAGCACAGGAACGCAGATGCTTCTTCCCGGAAGCCGGAGGGGCTCAAGGTCAAAGCGGACGCGCCTCCGAAATAAAACACAAAGAAAAGCACAGCAACGCAGATTCATCGTCACGGAAACCGTGGAGCCGGCGCGGGCGCCGCGCCTGCGCAGTGGGTGAGCGTGATGTCACCGCCGGAGCGCCGTGTGAAAAGGGAAGACGTGGCGCGCTGCTTGTAGCAATGCTCTGTATGTAGGAATGCGAAAGCATTCCTACACGTAAGCAGACTTAAGTGTCTTCGTTTAATTTTTTATTATTCGAAACGATTCAAAAAGATGACTGGACATTACCCCCAAAACCTCAATTCAAAGCTTAAAAACTCAGTATTTATGAAGTAAAAAAAAAAAAAAATCCAAAATTTGAAATTTTTGCGCGATGCGCACCAGTGCAGTGACGTCAAAGATTAAGTCGTCCTGTAACTCGACTTTTTCTCGCGCCTTCGTCCGGACTGGTAATGTCGTGTTCTCCGGCGTCCCGCGATCAACCGCCCTTCTCCGTGCATGCCACCTATCGCTGTGAGCACACGATGCTTCACTTTCGAGTTTAAAGTTCCGTTAGGGCCCTTTCAGCGATCCCAGATTCTTTAAAACGATGTGACGTCGAAACTGGACGGAAGTGGACATTTGTGAGCGACGTGAGGGGCCATGTCGCGCCGGTGCTCCGTGAAAGGCTGCCCCGGTGGAGTCACAACCGAACCGAAACTACGGTGCACAGGCACCAAACACAGTGGTTCTGACCGTTTGACGATTTCCTTTTCGAATCTGAGAGGCCGTCCGATACCCCGACGCTCCGATCATCCTCAGTGCTACATGTGCCGAGCGCCGCCATGTTTTCCGAGGGTGGATAAAATGCCAGGCGACGACATCATTTCCGGACCCCGATTTTCGATATTTCAAAAGAAGGTGCGTAGTGCGTTCGCAATTACGTAAAAAAAAAACAAAAAAAAACATGTTTTACGAATGTCGTTTAGAAATACGATAAAAATGTCGCTTACAAAGCTGCTAATTTTCATAATCGATTACGTCACAAATAAAAATGAAGCGAGAAGGTGAGAAGAGGAAGAGAAAAAAGCCAAAGATAAAAATGCTCAAGCGCGCATAAGAAATGTTTGTTTTTTTGCGTTGTGGTATTCATTTTGCGTGTCTATGACTACAATTTGCATCGTTTTCAACAACAATAACAAATTTTAGTACGACCTTTGGGGTGTCAGTGCCCCTTAAGCTTTCAGATCAAGCAACGCCAACTCGGAGGCGGGAAACTTAAGTTTCTCCTGTCGTTAGATCAACACGGGCTTCTTTAGGCCTGGAAATTTTAAGCGGCGAGTACAGAGGCGGGCGCTCTTTCCACACACGGGGATATCTTTGAGAACTGCACGCCATTCAGACTACGCATTCACCGAAGCCCACGCCAGCCGGAACCGGTAGCGCTCCCGACATGCAGGCAGGCGCTCCAGCCGCCGCCTAATTCTTGGTCAGTGGTAACACCGGTGGCTCCAGAAGTCCGTCCGGTGGCCGGTATCGCGAACGAGCCGAGGTTGGCGAAGGTCCCATTATGCAAATTGACGACTCGACTTTCTTCGTCGTCGCGTTTGCATAAACGAGAAACGGGCAAGCCGGGAAAGGGGGGCTCCATGGTTTCGCGGGAGTCGGGAAGCTCGCCGCACTGCGTGGCCTCGAAGTTCTCGCGAACTGCGCAGAGTGGAACCGTCCCGGGCATTTGGGGAGGGGAGCACCAATATGGTGCGCGATGATAATAGCGTCCTCCACGGGCGCTTCCACGCTTCCATTATAGACTTTAATGGAGCCGATTCCTCGCGTCTCCCTATAGCCCTATCCTTTTCCTCTAGTGCCGGATTCTTTGCAAATCACCGCCCCAAATGGGCGAATAAAAGTTGTCTCGCTCGCCGGGCTCGATTGAAATTTCGGGAAGGTCACGGCTTGCCGCGGTGCATTCAAGCGCGCGACATAATAGAATGGGAGCGCAATTGATTTCCCGTTGCATTTGAGACGAAAGGACCGGGAAAACAAAAGAGGAAAAGTGACGGAAAGTCGTTCTTGTTTGTCACCGGTGTTCGGTTTGATTTTGTTTCGTGAGGATTAGATTTTCGGTACGAGTATATATTTTTTTTTAGCTGTCTTTACATTCAAATTCTTTGATGTCTGAATGCGTCCCATTCGATTAAGACGGCTGTGTTGGATAGCTATATTGGCTCGTACTAAATGAATGTAATCAGCTGGACAATGTCTCTTAGCATTACAAAAAAGATTAAGTGTATCTTCTTCATTTTTTAGTTACAGTCACAACTTTTAATCTTCTCCCCCCTCTCGCATTACGTGAGTGAATGATAGTATGGGATTGCATACGCATTACATGGAGTCTATCCTGGTGGTAACTTCGCAGCATACCTGGACTTTCTGTTGGGTGCTTGGTTTTCTTGCATGATTTGGAACCTTTCGATGTGTACTGACAAACGTTGCATCATAAGACCTTTCCATTTATATTATATCTAGGGTTCCGCGTTTTCCGGTTTTTATTTTTTCAAAATTCGGCGTACTTCTTTCGGTGTTTATTTTAAAATTCAATTTTCGGCTTTTTTTCGGTGTATATTTATTCCCAAAAGTTAACACGTTTTTTTTCGGTGAGTACGAAAGCAACACCATCGAACACTGGATCAGATGATCATTGTAGTTGTGATAGTTGTGATCCCTCAAAGAATAACGGCACGTATACATACGTGGTCTTCGCTACAACTTCCGTCAGGACACACCTCAAAATCGCGGACTTCGCGGGCATAATCTTCAGCGCGCTTTTTTTTCCTTCCCATTCTGACGATGTGACCGTCTGAGGTGATAACCGCAGAAAATACCAACGGAATGGCAAAAAGAAAAAAAATTATTGTATTTATGTTTTAATTACAGGAAGTTTGAAGGGTGTTAAGAAAGGCATTAACGGCTCTCCTCGATGTCCTCTGAAGTGCATGACACTTGAACTTTTTTGAGTACCAGGAACTTGACAAACTAAGCCCGATCACAGAAAGGACACAGATGTTTCGCGAAGGCCAATCAAGACCTCTTTTTGTTGCATGTTGAACCTTGGAAGAGGCAATCACGAAGACGTCACACAATGTCGAACCTTGCAGAGCCCTCTCTCTCCTCCCCCCCCCCTTGACGTGGCCGTAAAAACTAACTTTTTCCGGTTAAAACCGAATTTTAGAAAACGGAATACACGTACTTTTATCGGTTTAAACCGGAAGCGCTTCTAACCTACAAACTGACCTTTTTCGGTTAAAACCGAATTTCTGAAAATGGATTCGGCGTACTTTTATCGGTTTTATCGGTTTAAACCGAAAACTCCGAAGCCTAATTATATCGCGCGGAAAATGTTTCAGTATTCCTTTACGTTAACCGAGAGGCGAGAAATAGAGATAGAGAGAGATAGAGAGATAGAGAATATGAGAATATTGGGGAGAGATTATTTTGTAATGGATCAGAAATGCAAGGTGTTTTTCTAGGCTTTGCAAATTTGTTTTAAAAAAAAGCCGTGAAAGTTATACTAACGCAGGTGAGTTATACGGTGAGGCAGACATATTACAGGAGGCTAATCATCGCGATAAGTCGGTTAATTAACGGATCTATGTTTATGAATTTTTAATAAGTGAGAATAAACACACGACTCTCCAGTTAGAAATTTGCTGAGCGTCATCTAAAACCAATAAGACAGTCATTTTTAGAAGGACTTGGAGCACGTAGGGGTGGAGCGCTAAAGTGACCACTCGTGCAACAGGAGCAAGGCTGTACCTGTGCGCCGATAACGCGATAACAATAACGGTCTTTTCGTCTCTTATCATCCGCGTTTTCCCGCCGCCAGCCTTATGCCTGTTGCATAAGTGGCAATTTTATCACACTACTGCGTTTCCCACGCGCTCAAAGTCTTTCTAAATATTGCCGATTTATTAGTTTTAAATGACGCTCAGCAAAATTTTAATTGAAACCGTATGTTTTTTTTGTTTGCTTTTTTCTTGTGCCACCGCTTTTTGTGTAAGAGCAAACCGAGGACTCGTCAAGCTGCACCGATGCGGCTTTTTTCCTCCGTCTCCCTCCATCATTTGTCTGATGGAAAAATGAACATTAATATTATTATTCACACAAATTAAAAAGTGAATATTCACATTTTAGTTAATTATTCGCCATATTGTTATGATTAGCTCCCTATAATTCATTATCGAATGTTAGTGAATTATTTGGCTTACTGTTATGATTAGATCCCTATAATAGGTCCTCCTGGCCGTATAACTCACCTGCACAGACCTCAGGTGAGTTACGGCGTTTCTTAAACAAATCTGTTAAGCCTAAAAAAAAAACAAAAAAAAAACTGCATATACGCTGCAGAACCTATTTACTTCTGTCTGGCACATAAATTTAATAGTGAGCAAACGCGACTTAGTGCGCACGTACCACTGCGTGGCAGGAGTGACAGTTGATTTTCAAACATACAAGTTTAGGAATGTCTTAATTTTGCGTCCCCGAGAAATTCGAAACCGATTAATGAAACTGTCTAACTAGGCGCTCGCGCGAAGTAGAGGCTCGCAAAGATCCAGAAGATCTACGAACTGCTTCATGCGTCAAAAGATCCCCCATCTACATTTCTCAGCTATAACTACAATATTAAAAAAAAGTATATATATATATATATATATATATATATATATATATATATATATTTTTTAAAACACCCTATGTATATATATATATATATAGGGTGTTTTTTTTAAGCTTAACAGATTTGTTTAAGAAAAGCTGTGAAAGCTACAATTATGCGGTGTGTTCAGGTGAATTATACGACCAGGTTGAAATAGAAAGAAAAAGGCTTAGCGCCCATGGAAACGCAGCGAAGCCACCGGTCTTCAAACAATAGGGCACCCTATTGTTTGAAGACCAGTAACTTGCTGCGCTTCCATGGAGTTAAGCCCATTTCTTATTTTACTTTTCCTCAGGTAAGTTCGCTCTTTGCAAATTTTATAGAAAAATGCACCACCTGTAGGCAACGCTGCACAAAATCGTAGCATAGGTTAAGAAACTGATCCTTGCGGGCGATTTAAAATGCATGGCTGCAATTTGAGACGCCCGATATATATATATATATATATATATATATATATATATATATATATATATATTTTTTTTTTTTTTATATATAGCATATAGACGATATCAAAGAGAGATGCAAACTCGCGAAGTTTGTGGTTCGTGGTTGTGACCAATAAATTTCATGCTGAATTTGACACGTTTGTGTTATCGTTTTCCTTTCTGAATTTTCGGTGTCGGGTTGTGGAGGTGTCGAAACTTTGATTTACAGCGACAATGATCTAATATCTACCTTAATTAGTAGATTAAAAATTAATGCGTTGAAACAACTTGGCTAGTATAATACACCGTTTGCGCCCATCTTCGAACACTGCTCACGCTAACGCGCGCAGTGTTCGCCTGCGCGTCCACTTCCCCGCAAAGCCCACAAAAATGCAAACAGTTAAAAAAAAGCTCTATTAAATAACAAAAAAAAGCAAAAAGAAAAACCTTGCGATACCATTTACTCAGGAACACAACGCTCGACGATTCACGTGCGCGTCCTGCACATAATTTCTTGGTCTGAACGCTTCCTGGAACCGCTTCATTAGCTTAATTCCCTCATTTATCGCAGTGAATAGCGATCCACATGTTCTTCGGAGAAGTGGTCGTGCCAGCATTTATGTTTTTTTTTTGTAAGTTAAGGACGGTTTAGAGTCTCGAGGAATGAGAAGAACATCTTACTGACCGTGCTTTCTTCTCCGGGATTGGGCCAAGCCACCAACGCTATTCAGCTTTCTTTCTGAAAAAAAAAAAAAGAGACAAGTAACTATAAAAGTGGAAATGACGATAGTTACGGGTTTGTTTTGTCTACCTCAGTTTAAAGTATTTTGATTGGACGCCACAGACTGCCAACGTGCTTGTCTGTATCATGTTCATGGCCGCTTGATACCGAAATCACTGTAAATAGTATTCAAGGGACGTGCCATGTCGATCCTAATGTTCCCCAGGTTGTGTAGTCCGAAGGTATATATATTCTTGAGAGCGCATTACTGCCTTGAGATGCGCGATGAAACAATAGCACCTGCGTTCGTTATGACAAGCTAGTCACTGCAAGCCTCGACTTTTCTTTCGCCACTTTGAGACAAGAAGGGATGACGTGGCAGTTGTGAACTCTGTCACTTTACGCGGTGAGAGTAAGAACGGAAGGGAATGTGTTCCGGATGCAACACACACGCACGCGCACGCAAACGCACACGCACACACGCACGCGCACACAGAATGCTCGAACGTTTTTTTACAAAGGTAGACTCTCGCAAGTTTTTTTGAATTTCCTGTTAATCCTGGCTCCAGACTTGTAAACTGTATTTGTTAGGTTGGTGACATAAACAACACTACCGGCTGTCCGGGAAGAAATTCAGCGTCTTTTCACCGCAAAAATCAACCACGCATCGCTGAAAGCTTAGTCTCCACCCAAATGTAGCGCTAGCGGTCTGGATCAGATACCAAAGTTTCAAATCTTGCCGTTACTTGATTCAAAATTTATAAAAAGAAATTCTCGAAAGATTTCACTGTGAAAATGGAATCCGCTCCAGGTATCCGACGCCATTCACCTCCATGCATTCCTGGGCTTCATCGGCCGCCATTTTCTAATTCAAGATTTTTTTAGTTTTTTTATTTACAACTTTTGAATCGGATAACGGCAAGCCAGCCCTGAAACCTTGACATCTGGTCCACACCACTAGCGGTATAATTAGGCGCATTCTGGTGTTCAACAGTTGCCTAAATTGTTTTTGCGGAAATTTTTTTTTAGACTTTGTATTTACATCAACGTATAACAGCCTACTTGAATTCCAACGTAAACACATAAGTCACAGCCATATTCCAAACTAATAACCGTTTCCTTGTTTTTTTTTTGTTTTTTGCTTTTTACAAATTTTTTAATAACCCTTGGTCGTCTCTCAAAAATATTAATGTATATCCGACCCGCGGCGCCAGGTGTTGCGAGGTGGTCATGCAAAAGAACAAACTATGGCACACAAACATTAAAATACAATATCCCGTAACAGGATAGCTTGCTGGCCTGGTTGTTTGAACGACATATTACAAAATAGCGTAAAAAAGACGGGACACAAAGTAGAAGGAGGGCACAGCGTATGTCCTGTGTCCTTGTTTTTTTTTGTGTGTGTCCGTCTTTTTGCGCTGCTTTGTAATATGTCGTACAATATCCCGAATTTACTAACTTTTTATGAATATATATTTGGATTTGAACAAAATGTCAATAAGAAAAATTTAGATCATTGATTTTTATGGATGTTTATGATTATTAGTTGCATTTACTGTCGTTATTTGTGATATCTGCTGAACTTGTTATGGTGACTTTTGTATATTGCTTTTTTGTATATTTTTTCTTTCCTGCTGTGCGCCCGTCGCTGTACACTGTAGGCTGTCAAGGACACGTCAAGCTGCATATGCAGCTTTTTCCATGATCACTGCCATTATTTTGTGATCGAAATAAAAAAAAGTGTATTATTATTATTATTTCTACGCACCAGAGAGTTATTTTTGATCCAGTGTGACTGCGCTTCATACAGACGGGAATCTTGACGATTTGGCTACCGCTATAGGGAATAATACCCCAAGCGGTGCAAGGTTATAAGACAACGGTAGCGACAAGCATTTTTCACTTGTCCAGAAATAGGTCGTTGTAACAACCGTATTTTTTCTTATTCAATTAACATACTGTACCAGTCTTCTAAAAAGTGCAATATGACACTGTAAAAAAAGAAGACAAAAACAACAACGCTGCAGGACATTTGTTTTGCCAGTTAACTGCAAGCCGACCGTGCAGCCAGTTAGACTGCTGCCAAAACGAAAGGATGCCTTAGTAAGTCAGTGGTCGACTAGAGTGATGGGCACCATATGTTGCAGTTAGCAGCGCGCATAAAGTATTACGTTGTGAAAACAAGTAGCGCAAAAAACATGGACAAGGCGAAGACACCAACAGGACAAGCGCTCGTCCCTTTGGTATTTCGTATTGTCCTTCTAAGCGCTAATTGTTTCCACGGTGTTCATCCGACTCTAGCCCAACAGTTAATTTTGATTAAGTATTATGTTGCCTGGCAATGCAAACTAGCAAAGTCGTAAGAACCTATTTACACCCGAGTCTTTCCAAATCAGGCATCATGTTGATTATACTACCCTTATATATATATATATATGTGTGTCTACAAAATATACAATAAGCGGAATATTTGGAAGTAAAATTGGGGATTCGAAACTCGTGATTAAAAAATTGAAATAAAGTTTACGGATAATTGAACATCTAGGATTTCGACGTAACGAATTATACACCAAACACCAGGTTCGCGCTAGCCAACGCGCCAACAGAACGCTCCGCTCGAATATAATTAGCTCGAGTCGAGGATACCACCAAGAACGACGAAGGAGGAAAGTCACCGATCGCCAGTAAGCACGTAACCGGTAGCTGGCCCAAAACCGCGCACAGATGGCTGCTTAACCTAAAGCACCCCCTTCCTCCCTCAACTTTCAATCCGTTCCTGATAACAGCCTTCGGGCAGAGGCTATATAGCCTCCCGAGACGTTCACGCGTGCGAGCAGGGTTCCAAGCTCCGGCCAGCCAGCCCCTGGGAAGGAGGGGAGCGTGCCTCCAGCTGGTGCTCCGAGACGCTACAAACGATGTGGCGGTTTCCGGCGTCTAACTTTCCGGTGGACAGGCGCAGTTCCGGCGCACGACGCCAATCCGGGCTCGCCTCGGGGGAGGACAGCGCTGGGGCGGGGGGGGGGGGTTCTTGCAGCGCGCGTTCATGGGTTTGCCTCGAGGTCCCGTTAGGGCCGGAAGAGAGCGGGCCACGCTTCTTTTATGCAGGCCCCGATGACGCTGGTTGCTGCCCCTGGCCGTCGTGCCGATGGCCACAGCGCCGGCCATTCGCAGCAGCTGTTGCTTCGTCCGGCTCGCCGCCGCCAACGTGCCGGAAAATCAGGCGCTCCAGATGTATAGCGCCCACGTCTCCTCCGCAAGCCTGCTTCGCCAATACTAACACCGGTTCACTGTGGAACACGAGTGTTTTTCCAGCAGGGGTCGGACAACATTGTCTCCGGAAGCTGCTGTGCGTCGGCGTGCAGGGAGTTGGCGGTTACGCAGCGTGCTGCTCCTTCGCTCTTAATAAGTGCCTGGCACTCCTTCCCAGCTGAGCGTACAAACTAGCCCTCGCCGTCAATTTAGTTGTATACCAACAAGTTTACTGGCTACCTTACCGCAATACAAGGCACCACACTCGTCATGTCCATTTTAAACTGGCGAGGACATTCGGCAACCAGCCTCACATCACGAGAAATCATTCTGCTCCATGAGAATATTTAGCTCGACATCTGCCCCACTATTGCAACCAGAATCTGAACTGTAAAATATACTGAATCCAGTTTTATATTTTGTTTTCATGCCATTTTTTGAACACCCTTGCGGCCGGCTATAAACTCCCGTCAAAAGTGTTCTCGCGCCGCACAGCATAATATTGGCCCTCTCTGCTTAGTCGACATTAGAGCGCGCGTGTGTCTGCGTGTGTGTGTATGGGGGGGGGGGGAGTCAAGGCTATGAATAGACTCTTTCCTAATCTCTTTAACGGCATGAGCGTTTAGCGCATTGAAAGTGCTGATGGAACGTGCAAACGTGGGCTTCTGTGTTTAGCCTTCTAGTGCCTTCATACGCACAATCGAAGTCCGCCCAGAAGCGATAATCGCAAACGGTCGTTGCCTGTTTCTCACGTATAAAACATACTGAATCTACATATGCGCGACACAATCACATCCGTAGGAGAATGACCGAGGTATCAAGCTATAGATCGAACAACCTAATTGCACTTATGTGTAAGACTTCAGACGTTGAGACATTCGATTAGTTGTATCTTTTTCTTTAAGGAAGAAGCCATTATTCGCTCTAACATCGCTGCGAACAAGAAATCTAGTATTCGGAATGTGACCTAAAAAGCCAAAGCGCTTGCACGCATTCCTTAAAGGGTTTTGTGACCGCAGGACTTGGGTGCTGGCGTCTCGTAGATAAATTGTTCTTGGATCGATTTCAACCGGACATCCTGCTCTTGCGTTTCTTTTTTCTTCTTATTTTTTGTTCAGCCGTTTCAAAGTTTGTTAAGTGTTTTTAAGACTTTCGTGGCTTCAGAAATAACGACAGATACTAGAAGAGATGTTCGAATTTCGGATGAAATAAAAATCCCCAATACCGAGAAATTAATAGTTTTTGTCCGTCTCGACATGAGACGATCAAACTTCGCAAACAGCCGAGAGTCAGATATCAGGACCGTTTGTCAGAAAACAAATTTGCCATCTTTTTTTTTTTTGTCTTGCCAGTACAAAATTTTGCTTAGAAATCGTTGCTATTGCTGAGAAATGTACTACACACGTCAACGCTAATTATCCACATGTCCAAAACTTTACCGAAAGACAGTCATTGCGTTCTAAGTACGACAGCATAACGGTCCGAGTTCGAAGGATGGACGGATGCCAACGGCTGTACCCTTTATAACGGGCAGTAGCTTGCGCCACCTAGCCTAGAAATTAAGAACCAAAAGTCTGATTTCTTTCCTTCGCCAATTTGCTTACCCTCTGCAATTTCGCAACTATTATCAGGCGTTGTAAAATATCACCAGTATTACCTTTGGGGGGGGGGGGGGGCAAAAAATACAAAAAACATCACCTACCCGCCTTTTCCCCCGGCGAGAGAGTCGCCAATTTTTCTCTGGTCAAACCTAGTCGCGTCACCCCGGCACCGGGGCCACTGGGCGACAAAGTGGAGACTTTAGCCGGAGCCACGCGGGAGGAGTCCCAATTTTCCTCTGTCCCGTCTGTCCCCAGCTGTGTTAGTTGTACGCCATTCAGTTCTCCCTGGATAATTTCCACCGGTCTTCTAATCTCCTCTTTGTTATTAAAATGCACTTTTCATCCATTCTTCCCTTCTCCTCTACAAACCCCAGCTAAATCCGTCGCCCCCTCCGGGAGAGCGGGAGCAAGCCCTGTGCACCTCAACACCGCATGTTCCATTATCTCGTTTTCCCCCTGGCATACGGCACAGCGCGTATCCATTTCCTCATACTTTGTCCTGTATGTCCCAGTCCTCATTACTCCCGTTCTAGCATCGAATAGCTACGAGCTCCGCCGTGAATTATCATACCAATATTCCTTCCTTATTTCTTGTTTTCGTCCCCTATACATATGTTAAAGCTAATTTTCCCTGCGTCTTTCCTCCCACATCATTCTTCTTCTTTTAGTTCCTTTTTTACAGAGATACTCTGATCTGCACCAGCACTTGTTTGTTGGTATTTGAATTTCAGTTTTCGGGTTCGGTTTTTCCATTTGCTGTTCAGACTTTTCATGTAAAGATGCTTATATACCTTTCTCGCCCATCGTGTATCCTCAATTGTGTCCTGTCTGTGTTCAAATTTCAACTTACTGATAGCCTCTCTAGCCTCGAAAGATGCCCCGCCCGTGTCTCCCTGCACTCCTTCATTTGATGTATTCCCATGTTGCTCCAGTGCCAGTCTACCCACGCTCCTCTGCCGGGTCCCTAAGCTCGACTGGACCTCAGATTTTATGCATAATACCGCATTGCCAAAAGACAACCCTGGCCCCACGACTCCTTTCCATATTCCCCAAACAACTTAATATGTATTGTTATTCCATAATGCCCTATGCTTCATAATTGCTGCATGCCTTTTTCCTTTTTTAGTATATTTTCTTCTTCCTTTTTTTAAGTATTGTTTTCCCTTATTCAGACATACTCATAGGTATTTACAATCCTCTACGTGTTCTATGAAAACGTCGTGAATTTTCAGCGGGTCCCCCTTCTCATCAATTATCCCTGACTTGTCTCCATCTGAATATCAGGCCCAGAGAATCTCCTTTCTCTCCACAGATCTTAATCAGCTACTGTAACATATCCCGGCTATCTGCTAATAGTTCAATGTCGTCTGCGTAGAACATTCCTGATATAACTTGGTTTACGGCCCTCCCCCCTCCCTCTCCATATATGACCCATCGAAACCTAAATTGTTTTCTTCTCATTTCTTTTCCATTCTACTCAGGTATATTATATAAAGTAGAGGTGATAGGGGACAACCCTGCCTGAGTCCTTTTTTTATTTCTGCCGGTTCTGTTATTTCTGCTTCCCATGCCATAACAACCTTATTATTTGTGCATACCTGTTGTAAAAGCCTAATAAAATGTGCATCTAAATCATGCTCTCTCAGCTGTATCCAGGTTTTTTTTTACTCACATTGTCGGACGCCGCTTTAATGTCCAGAAATTATATCCATAACGGTTTTTTAGTCATCCGTGTAAACCTCTATACATTGAGTGATGATGAATAAGTTCTCATCTAATATTCTATCTCTTCGAAACCCGTTCTGTAGCTCGCCTAAAATATTTTCTGCCCATTCTTCCATTCTTCTTTTTAGTACCTGCATCGCTAGTCTGTACAGGACCGAAGTTACTGTTATTTGGGGTATTTCCCTTGGCTTTACATAGTAACCTCATTCTGCTTAGTTTCCTATCACTGGGTACCTCCCCCTCATTAATATTTGATCAGTTGCCTGTCTTAACTTTAATTTGATTTTTGTTCCTATTGTCTTGCTTTTTGTTCCTAATGTCTCATTCCTATGCCATCTGGCCTGTCGCCGTTCCAGCCGGTACTTTAGTTTCTGCTCTGTCCCATTCCCCCGTGGTCGTCTCAGTTGTCTCGTTAGTGTTCTCGTCTTGTGCTGTGTTGCTGTTTGTGTTCTGTCGAATCTCGTTCGGTTCACGTCCTCCGAATGTTGCCTCGATTGTTCGTCTAATAAATTCCTTTACCTTTTCGCCCTCTACACTTATCCCCTCGTGTGTGGTCAATGGACAATGGAACCTTTTTGCTGAATACCTATCTTTTGATTTACCTCCATCATCCACTGCACTCCAGCTCTACCAATCTTGGCTTGGATTAGAGAAGATGCCTCTCTTTTCTTTCCTGGAATGTATTCCATTTCGGTGCTACCTCAGCGGGTGAGTCCCCCTTTCCTTCGCCCATCTGTGTTCCCTTGAAGCCCTTTGTCGCCCTGCTATGGCCGCCTTAACTTCACTGTCCCACCAGCCTTTTGATGTGTGTTTTCTTTTCCTTCCTCTTTGTTTGATTTTGAACTTTTCTAACTTTCTTTTAAAAGTGTTTACTAAATCGTCATATGTCCATTCTCTCTCCAGTTGTCTGGATACTATAGTCTCAGTTCGTTCTGATACTTCTTGTAGTTGGACATCGTTTAGGGTCGATATACTTTCTTGTTCAAGAATTTGTGTCTCTGGTTCTGCTGTACCAAACTTTATTTTAAGTCGCTTATGTTCATTTCCTAAGCTTTTCGTGCCTTCCTCATCTATTTCTATGCGCCCTAATCTGTTATACAATTTGCTAGACATTAAACAGTAATCATTCGTTGAGTGCGAATTGTTTCTCTCCCACGTTATTCTTCCGTCGCATTTTACTTTGGCGTTAACAAGCACTAGATCAAAAACTTCGCTAAATTCTTGTAGCATTCTCCCAGTAGAATCTGTACATCCGTCGAATCTTCTAAGTGTGCATTCATGTCTCCTAAGATAATTATTTCCCGACTAGTGCCAATTTCTCCGCGTCAAGTGCTGCGCATTTTCCTCTCTTGAATCAGTTCCTGTTCTCAGATATACAATTCCCATGAGCGTGTCTAAACCTCTGATATTAGCTTTTAACCACATGTGTTCTCTGCAGCTTTTCCCTCACCCTTTCTTAACCCTGTCCTTTCACTAGCACTCCCAATCCGCCTCCTCCCTTCCGTTCCCCTTCACATCGACTGCATCCCACCCAAAACTAACCTGCCAAGTAGGGTGGTTCCTCCATATCTCGAAGATGTGTCTCTGCCAACGCACACACTACAAAATCCTCATCACTTAATTGTTCCGCAATCTCTTCCCACTTCATTCTATTTCTGCCCCCCTCCCCCCCCCATGCATGTTTATAAATCCTATATTGAGCTACTTCTTTTCTTCTTCTGCGAGGCTTCATCCCACCTTTCCTATTTGCATTTGAACCCTCAGCTACCAGCGGATGGGTTGCTTGCAGGGCTGAGCAGAAATACTCCAAAAAGTATTCCGAAATATGAATACTTAGAAACAAGTATCTTAAGGCCAAAATACAGGCACTGGGATACATTTGTGTTTGAGGTAACGGGATATCCCAGAGATGCTTCTCCAGAAACGGCAAAAAAAGTATCCCAAAATACAAAAAAATATTTTTCAAACCGTGCTTACAAATACATTATTTTTTTTTATTTTTCTTCAAACCATGTTAAGTGTGGAGGTAGCAGTTCGTGGCGAATGCAAATGGTAGTACTTTTGTTTTTGGTGACTGTTTGCTATATATCGGGCTTTCGTTCATATTGTAAAGTTTAAGACCCTTCGCTCTAAGAAAGGTGCTTTTTTGTTTACTGTAAAAACCCGACAGTTAATTTTCAACAATAAACGTAGGACATACCTAACCCTGGCCGAGTATCGCGATATGAGCGATACCTTATAAATGTATTTCACTACTGGGATGCAAATACTTTTTTTTCAAATGTATCTCGATACAGGAACATAGATACAAGAAAATATATCTACGATACTATCGTGATACTGTCCAACCCCGGCTGCCTAGAAGCACAAATATGCGCAAGAACACTGCGATAAACACGTCAATTACAGCACTGGTATAACGTTCTCAAAATGTCTTTGCCTATACTTTCCGACAGAACACTCGGAGAACCAATCAATCTTCGGAGGAAGCTCGAAAAATGACAAAGTCGAAGATATGTTTGATGAAGCCCAACATACGCAACAACTCATTGTCGCGATCTGCGTAGATAAAATAAGCATCTGAACTCGTAGTTCCCGTGCATGGTTAGTGTCTTCGAACAAAACTGTTACCTCTAGGCATTGTGATTAGCTGAATTCGTTCCCTGCGTGGAAGTTCGTCTGCTATTTGGACATCTCGTGTGTTTGTTTACCCTCGAAATGCGCCCACGTGCTTTTAATTCCCCCAAACTCAACCAATGGCTGCGCGCACTCGGCTTCTTCGTCACTATACGCGCTCCCTGAGAGTTCTTTACCCAGCCATGATTGGTGTGCCTTTCCTTTCGGTCCAATGTGCCAAAAACGCATTTTGGAACACTTGTGCGCCGTATAGGGAATGACCGTATGCGTGCTATACGCCCAAGAAGACGAGCATTTTTTTTTTAAGCATATAGTGACGTTAGATCACTGCTTCTGCTGCTTCTGCTGGGCTCCACAACGATATGCGTTATAATAAAAGGAGCTGAAACATACTATACGAGGTAAACATAACCAAAAGTAAAGTAACAAACACACGACTTTGCCGAGAATGGGCGGAGCGCGTCGACGCTAATGACGAGACACACGCCAAGGCGCGCTCTGCATGCACTCCCACTCAAGAACCGCCCCGCGTCTCTATACTCTCTCCATCGAAGAGCACGGAGCTCCACCATTTGTACTCCAAGGACGGAACCTAACAAACGAGAAGGCTAAGACGATGCTGCGCATGGCCCCAAAAGACGCCCCATATGTGCATGGGCAACCGAACACGATATGGCTTGTATACCGATCGAATGTACAGCCAAAGATCACTTTGTTTTCTTCGCTCCGTAACAGTTTTGTTTAAATCGTAATGAGCAAAACGTTCATTCTGGAGAGTCTCCGCTACAGTACTATAGCAGAAACTGTCCTGCGATCGGGCGACGAGTTTCCGAGCGTTTCGTAGAAAGAAAAAAGAAAATCGAGGTGGGTCTATTAAACAATGGAAGGAAGGTAACACATAAAACAAATTCACACAGTCATTTGACCACGATTGACTACGTTACGAAGACTTAACGTTGAGTTATACGACCGCGATTCACCGAGACATCCGTGCTTCGCATGAAGCGTGGCTACCAATTTAAAGAACGACGTTCAACGCAACATGCGAAGCACGGATGTCCCAGGAACTCGCGGGGGTGTCAGACCGGATACCTGCAAGAAAATGCAGACGAACGTATACTGTCTGAATGGGCCTTTAGAAAGAAACTCCGCAACGCTTTTTTCAGCGAATACACGATTTGAAGCACACAGAAACAAGCATCGTGGTATATAGACGCCGTTCGGCAGCTATATGTATGAGCGCAGTCAGAACCGACCTTAAATTTTTGTTTCCTCTCATTTTGTTTGCTTCGCTTTGTTTCTGGTCGCACGACAAGTTGTTGACTTTCTAGACACCATATAGTGGTCTTATCCTTAAGGCGCGTCTTGTATATATAGATTTGTCCCTGCCGATTCCGCTAGTCTGGGCATCTCGGTGGGTGAGTCAGCAGAAAACGTCAGTTATACGATGGCGCAAATCTAGCGCTCGGGAAGAAGCGTCCGTACAGACAAATATATTCCTTCTGTTTTAGAGTGACCGTAGCGTGGCGCTAATTTTAACTGGCAGACCAAAAGTGAGGCTTTGCAGAGGGTTCTGTACTCTAAATGCACAACAAAACTGAGAAAAAGAAAACTGTCACACAGCTGAAACCTTTCAGCTGTGTTAAGGACTTGGCGTCCCAGGCGGATACCTTTCGCGGCGTGGTTTGCAGTGAACATGCCGTTTCCAACGTCCCTTTTTTATAGGCACTGCACGCCTTTCAGTCTATAGTCGTCATAAATATTGCCTAGAACGATGTTTGAAGTAACACCATTTGTGGAACGCGTGTTTGCTGAGTGTGAGCGACGGAAGGTCATAATTCTGTTCGGCCGGCACACTTGTCACATATCGGTTCGTAAAATTTGTCTTAACGTAATCTGGCCACAAACAAAAGAGGAAGGGAAAGCAGAGTTCATATTTTAATAAAAATTGTATCCCCAAAACAAAATTTTCTAAAAATCTTGCGAACGTGTTCATTGCGCGTGCTCACAAATAACACGCCAACATTTTTTTTCTAGTTGAATTTGGGAGTTGAATTTATTCGAGGACTGGAGTTGATGCAGAAATAGGATCTTCTTCCTTTTAATACAGAATCGACGCCAGCGTTTTGCCGACTTCTTCTGCAAGGGCTATCAAAAGACGTCGCCAGGTTCGCACAGCATCCTTCAAATGTGTCTGACAGTCCGGTTATCCCCGTTCCATCAGGCTTTCCCATATCTGTCGTTAAGCGGCTTGCGAACATATGTCGGCACAGGAAACACATGCACATTTCGCCCAGGTTGTTGACTTTCTTTCCTGCGATTTTTATGGTATTTTTAATTCATCTATTTGTACGGTGCGTACACCGCATGGCGCAGTTAGCGCGAACACGACATCAGTTGTTTTTTTTCATCGTATTTTAGTCACGTTGGTAAAATATCGAACAGCAAATATAATCACCTAAGTTGGTGCCCCGCACACTTCGTTACGGTATAGTTGTGATTCAAAGCTTTCTTCTGTGAGATAAAAACGGGAGAAACGTGTGATCGCGCGTTCGCGCTGAGCACTTTATACAGATATGAGGCATCAAGATTGATGGAATGATATAAATAAATAAAAACTAATGGCAATAGACAATAAAAAAAGTATGGACGAAATATTATCCGGCAAGAAATAACTGACTGCAACTCTTTAAATACAGAAACCTGAAAAAGAAAGTTTCAAAACAACTTCGGTTTTTCGAACCCCTCGCAAAAGTAGCAAACAATTATAAAACCTTATGTGAAAGCTAGTCGAACAATTTATTATGTTTTACTTATCACTAGTAAACGGTAAATTCTTTATTATTATTTTTTACAGCATTACAGAAATGTGTGGAAAGACGCGTTCAACTCCAACTTGTGTACTCCTGGGTGTATTTTACTTAGGTCAGTCAGCATCGAACGTCCAACTTAACTGCCCCATGCGCGTTTCTCTCATCTGAACGGTACGATGATTGTTCGTTTAGCCGTGCGAGCAAAATTAAGAGAACCGCAAACTGAGCCCATTGGTAAAAAGTAATGCAGGCAACTATACTAGCTTTTCACTTTTACATAAAAAAACGCACAAAATATATTTGAAGTATATTGTTAGTTTCCTAGTAGTATATTAAATATATACTACTTATAGTATGTACACCTCGATTGCCTGACTGGGTAAACGCGCGGACCGCCCGCCAAAATACAAAATACACAAAGAAGTATATAAATTAGTATATTTTAGATGGTGAAAGAATACTAGAAATGCACTTCATAAGTGTGCTTTTTTGTTTTATAAAAGTAAAAGATTTATCGTCTTAGTTCGTATGGCGTTCTACCAAGAGGCATAAGAGAACAAATACACTGTACGGGAAATTAAATTGCCTCCTGCCGCGATTAAACTTTACCAATACTACGCACTAAATCTAAATACTTGCAACGAAACTAGCAAATGTTTCCAGACGCCATTTTGAAGGCTACATCAGTATAGTTCGCACAACGCACGTTTGAGATGCAAAGTCGATGGCACCTTTTATGCACTTAGCAGGTTACTCCAGGTATATCTGATTGCCCGGAAGGGGGCGGCTCCTTCGACCACAACAATGCAGGGTGGCATTCGCTGGCTCGCGATGACCTCCATTCCAGATTCAGCCCCACGCGTGCAGGTTGCATCGAAGAGAAAAAAAATAATACATCGGGTAATTTACCTAATGAGAGTTAATTTCTCAACGTGCGAAAGTTTTCCGGCGGGAAAAAAAAAGGCTGACAAGAAAAGCCGTAAGCTTAATTGCCGCGATAACCGCCCGTGATGTATGAATTTTCGCTCCCGCCATCGCCGCCCCCTCCACGGTATATGTTCGAGGAAATAAAACAGCGGGCCGCACCAAGTCCTTCCGGCCCGGCTATTCATCCCAATTGCTCCATGCCACTGCCCGCGTAACAGGCGAAAACGAGCTCCAAAAGCAGATTTTCGAACGCTTCGTGTATATGGTGAGACAGCCTGTCGTATGCGGAATTTACGGCTTCGAACGGGAGACGAGAAAGAGACAAAAAAAAAAAGGGTTCAGAACAAACTAAGGGAAAGAAAAAAGAATGCAAGAGACGGTTCATTGCGCCACAACGTGGCTTTTCTTCATTTTGTGCGTGCGCGAAACGCATTGAACTATTATGAATATTTCGTCATGACGAATGGGGTCGCCAGGGTTTCAACGCGCGGCTTGCGCCAAAGGGGACGTGCGCTCAAAATTAAACTCAACGCATGTGCGACGGCGGAACGTTCCCGAGAAATTTGGGACTTCAGTTGTCGCAAATCTCAGAAGAGAAAAATCATTGTCTTTGCTGATATTTTTTTAATGCTGGCATAAACAGCATTTGCTGCCTCCTCCTAAAAAAAACAACAAAACAACAAAAAAACACATTTGCAGGGATTTTTTTTTTTTGAACATTACAAAAGAATTGTCTTGAATTGCTCTTTAGTCACACACGTCTTAATTTATGGGGGTACTAATTTCAAGCTCTAGAGGGTTACAAGACCTATAGTACTACTATGTAGTATCAAAACCAGATTTTTGTTGGTTACTTTTTTTACTCACACAAATGACAATAAACGGGTGCAGTACACGCTTTCGATATATTTTTAAATTGAAGCGAGGGGTACTAACGTCTAAGACTGACTTGTTCTTTGTTTTTTCATGGGCAGCTTTCATGTACACTCCCGTTAAGTGGCATATTTTCGCGACACGATAGCGTACCAAGCTTTAAAAAAGCAGTGAAAGAAAACTGGATGTGAAAAGCGCGGGTTTTCCGCGTCAACATCACAATCGGTCCCGACTGAAGTCACTTGATCCTGGGAAAGTAGCGCCATTGCCTTCCCTACCTGCCAGTCGGACACAAACAGATACTAACATACAGACGACCAAACCCTCCCAAGGTGATTGGCTCATAGGTGTTCGTTGCCATGGCAATCGTCATTTCGGCCCCTTGACTTTTCGAAGCTTCGAGAGGGTCGTTCGAAACCAGTCACGCCAAGATCACCATGGATCACCATCGTATATACTGGAAGCGTTGCTCGCCAATATAAGCGTCTTTGGCACTGTGTATGCAATCAACTTATCTATCATGCCCATCTCCACGGATCTCTTACGATGATATCGTTATTGTTGCGTATTTCAAGACAATAAAATTATTCTTCAATGCCTCCAAGCACCTACACCGCATGTGTTGGCGGTACGAAGATGTAAGGTTGTTTCGTCGGTGTGTGGATAGCAAAATATCGGTATACAAGAAACGTCTTCACCCATCACCAGAGAATTTAGATTGGCTCGCCAAGAATGAAGAGGTCAAGGAGGAAGTGCTCTGTTCCAGAGCCAAAATGACGACCATACGGGGAGCTTGGCTCTACTTTCTCAGGATCCAGTGACTTTAATCCCGATCACAGCCAGTATATGGCAGCTCTAGGTGCCAGAGCAGCGCCACGCTTTTTCCCATGCCGCCTCTCCCCGCGATTGGTAACCACATCAGCAACGGGCAAAGCTGGCTCGGTTTCCATTGCAACAAACAGAGCCGAACATTGCCGACAATCGCCGAAGGGACATCCTGATATCTCGGAGCGCTGTGGGCTTACCAGTGTTGTCTGCTACTTTCATTCTTCGAGTATCGCTAAGTTCAAATTATCGGTGAACGTCCACGCGTATACGTTGAACATATACCTTGAGCGAGGTGACCGTATACCTTCAGATATTTTCGTGCCGCTATGCAAAACAAACTTTTATGTGACTTCTGCACACTCTTAGCCACTTTTACCCACTTTTACTACATTTTAACGAACGGGTGGAGAGATCAAATCATCCATTCTAACAAAGTGGCCGCTCCATGGGCGCCACTACCACCTTGGAACAAGGCAACCTGTCAGGCCCAAAATTGAAATCGCTATGTGGCAGGATGTTGAATAAAAATAAATATGATCTAAATTGTCATCTAAATCATGATTTCAATCGTGATTTAAATCACACCGGTTTTTTGTGATGAGTTAAATCAAGTATTTTCCGTGAAAGATAATCCCGAACATGTTTTTTTATAATTGCCTCGCGTGTATCATAAGTTGCTTTCTATGTCCATTTTTTTAATTTAAAGCAAATGATCATTAGGTAAAAAAGATATAGTATAAGCTGGGCACGATAAAAAGTGGTGCTCTTCTGAGCAAAGCGAAGCGTTCAATTTCCTACCTCCCACTCCGTTTGTAAATTATGTAATGCCCTATAGTAAGCAAATCAGAACGTGAAAGAAAAATCACACAAAGAATCTTTCACTACCTAAAAACTGAAGCTGCTTTTTAGTATGGCAGGGTTTACACCAATAAGACGTCGGTAATTAAACTATTAAGAGTATTTATTTCTTTTGAGTAGTTTTCAGCGATCGGGCGGATTGATGATCAATCAGTCTGTCATGTTTTAAATACATCTACTGATAAAAATTTACAATTTTCAAGCTATACAGTGAATTAAATCGTAGTAATGTATTTAAATCAACCTGATTTATTCTATTAAAAATAACAATTTTTCCCCCTCTTTTCTATGGGGGCTTCCGATGTTGTGGATCATGTCGTTACTCAGGCAGCTGCCATGTATACAGTGGCTCTGGTCCCGACTGACTCGCGAAGCGCGCGCGCTCTCCGAAGCTTGAGCTAATAGACCGATCTCACCAGCTAGTTTGAGTACGCCCCCGCTGCCGACATGCATCGTGGGAGCTGTAGTCATTCTGCACGCGCGACAACCCTGCTGGAAGTCTGTGCGAGCAGAGCACGAGGCGGCACGAGCTGTCTCGTGAACTGGCGTCTGCCTCCTACGAATTACAATTATGGCGGCGTCATGCATGCGTGGAACGCTTGGTGAGATCGGTCTAATAGAAAGCGAGAGTCGGGCGGTTGTTACTGCGGTTACAGTGTTACTGCGTCGGCGACCGACTGTATCTGCGTCGGTCCCTTCCTCGGAGCGTTCTAACGGCGATACCCAATCGTGGTTTTGAGGCGATGGCCGGAATACGCAACATCGCCCGCAATCCGCGAGGAGCCGGTGCGCTCGCGATTCCCGCAGTGCAAGATGACCTCCCCTACGGGAGCGGCGGGTTGGTTTGGTGCCCAATTTGGTGCGGCAATAAGACAAAAACAGATTGTTTTCATTCTAGAACGCGTGGTTAATAGCCTTTGAGCTTTTTTTTTAACAGTAATTTACTCAGGTAGTTATTTAGTAGAAATCAAGAGAGAGGGAAATAACTTAATTGAGAAGCTGGTGATCCTAGGCATCGGCCAAGAGCCCTTGGGCTCTAGCAATGTCTTCGGCCAGCGTAATGTTTTAGAGGAGGTACGGGCTTAAATGATTAACACGCAGTTGAAATTAAAATTAAAAGTAAGCAATTCGAATGGTTGAAAA
The DNA here is from genome assembly GCA_037355805.1 of Ixodes ricinus. Lineage (NCBI taxonomy): Eukaryota > Metazoa > Arthropoda > Arachnida > Ixodida > Ixodidae > Ixodes > Ixodes ricinus. Next base: position 235,896 of record JAZHYW010026958.1, on the reverse strand, counting down.
AGTAGACAGATGTAGTTTGAAAATATGAGCAGCGTAAGACGACTGTCAATGATCGGAATGTCAATATGAACGCTGGCGGTCGCAGCTTTTTTATGCATAAAGCAATAAGACTACCACCACCGGATCTACTAAAAAAAAATTAAAAACCGCACAAATGCTGGGGAAAAAAATGAAGCGGCCATAACGCAGTTTTCACAAAGGGAAACTGGACGATGTTGACATTTATTATACCGATCAAAGCAAAGACTCGACCCATCGGAAGCAATTTTTAAGCAATATCAGCTTGGCCTTGGACCACGCTACACGAAAAACACGTGACAGGCTACGAATTCAATAGAAGCTACACACCCCCAGCACGGGTTCGGTGCCTCCCTCCGGGCTTTGATTAAGTATGCGACGAATTGTAATCAAAGGTGGATCATGTACCGAATTCTCAACTTGTCACCGACTACCGAGGGGCGTTGTAAAGACAAAAAACCACTCGGCACGCTGGTGAACACAGCGGGGAACGAATAACTTTCACACCCTTAAGTAAGAGCCAGAACAAGCGGCCACATAATCTGGTGCCGATTATATGCCGCCAGTGTCCATCATAGCCCCGCCACGGTGCTCCCCGTGCTGGGGTTTGCAAAGCACAGTGCACGTGCTGAGATCCACTCATTGTTGGAGCTCGGAAATTTCCGTCATTGCAGTGATTGACCGCGAGCCACTACCCGAACGTCCACAGAGGCATTGATTGCCACGAGCCCAAATCGAGTGCTCACGCAGTGCTCGGGTCCAATCTGTGGGCCGCATGTAGATATCGCCACATTGTGAATCTCAACATGGTCGCAGTATTGATAGTTATGTGGCGCGGAAAGAAATGTATGCCATATAAAAGCCATTGATATCCACATATGCGCGGAAAAGGTAACCTTACAGGGGCTAATACAGGAAAAGGTCCCGAGGAATGAAAAGTATTCGTGATTATAGTAAAGTTATAATTTAGATGCGTAGTGTGAGTCCTACGCTATTACAATCTCTGTGAATATTCCGTTTCTTTGTTGTGGTGAAAAGATAGTAAAACATTTCCAAATGAAATCAATAAAAATCAATGCATAAAAAGTGGGGCTTAGGAACAAAACATTTACATCCCTATGATTCAAATTTATATTGATATTTTTTATTATAGCTGTCTATTGGTAATGGTAATTATTGCTCTCTATTGGTAAGAGCACAGTGTGCTCGTGGACAAGAAAACTCGTGATGTTTTGGCACACGTGAGGGCAGCAAATGCTCACATTGCAGAAAGTCACCCTTTTTCGATATTTTACTTTACTTGCCGTACGATTTCAGAAGCTTATTTATGCTTTCTAAGATGCCACCAGTATAGTATCTTGCGGGTAATTAAAGCTTTAAATAAATAAATAAATAAATAAATTAAATTAACATATATATACATATATATATATATATATATTCTTTTTTTTACGTCATAATAAGATGTCTGAATGAAGTAAAAAAACGTGTATAAGGTAATCCAACGCGTCAGAGGTAGAAGCTGGAGTGGCGGGCTTCAAAAAACAGGCTCGCGTGATTTGTGATGCGTAGCGGAGTATGAATAGAAACCCCGTGGGCGGCTTCCGCGCGGAGTCCATGGAGCCCCGCAAATGTCGCTTTCCCACAGAACACTTGGCCACGGCTAAAGCGTGCTTTAGAACGCTTTTTTGGTCCGCGGTAAGCGTACTCGAGGGACCCATACAGTCCACGAGAACGAACTCCACGGTTGTTCCCGGCTATTCAAAATTTATAAACAGCACAATTAGGTTTTAGATTCGAACGTTTCGCAAACCGTTATGCTGAAAAAAAATAAAATAAAGAGAGTTGGAGTCAAGTTAATGAACTACTGAAAAATATGTGGGATCCAGGGACCTGTAAAAAAAAAAGTGCGTCGTAATTCAAAAGGTTTTCAAGGACACGTGCAAATCTCGCGAATAACAAATGCAACTAAAATTAAATGAGGCGCCTTCGCGATCGCCAACTGGGCAGGGATGGGCGGTATTTTATAGAAAAGTATTGGAAATGATTTGAATTGCGTTTAAAAATGAGACATTAGGGAAATACATTGGTCTTTGTTATTCAGATACGAGACTGGCTCCTTCAAATACAATTGTTTTTAGATACAAGTATGGGCCCTCTTTTTCGCCCCACGTGCCTGATACTGAAATAATGCTGAACCTGTTCGCGTCCTCGAACGGGAAACTAGTTTATATTTGCACGAAAACTATTTTCTCATCTGAACGAATGTCGTCTCTATATCTGGCCAATGTTTGAGCACAATTAACACTAGCGAAACAAATAAACACTGGCGAAAAAAAAACAAAAAAAAACTGCACGGACGGGTGAGAACGATTGGCTCTTTCTATAGTATTTTATTCAACCTTTGCAATTAATCTTGACCTACTTGTATGCCAAACATGATATTTTATATTTTAAATTTGGTACCTGCCTATTTTTTGCATATGATGTTAATCTATGCGAACGATATGCATTTTGAAGCATAGTTGAAGACGATCAAATGTCCCTCGTCGTATTTATCATTTGTATTTAAAAATTGTTTAAACGTGTAAATCTATTGATCATTAAAAAAATAAAAAGTTCTCGAAGGCTTGTATTTGTATTTGTATACGGTTTTCAAGTTTTTGCCATCCCTGAAACTAGAAAGCAACGTCCGGCTCAGGGTATGCCGACGGGGAGAGTAATTTGTTCTGCTGGGGCGGTTGAGGTTTGATGAAGTTGCGGGAACATCGCATGACGATTTATCGCAGGCGTATCCGACAAACCTCCCCATTGGGTAAACATTTCAAAGTAAATCATCTCCTTTTCACTGGGGTCGCCAAAATATATGTATGAGTGACCTAATACGTTCAACTAAAGCTCGAGTGAGCGATATCAGGTTAACATGTAGAAAATACTTCAATGAAACAATGACGGAGACACAACAATTTGATGAGATGAGAAAGCGAGATAAGATATGAAAAAATATCACCGCGAAATGGCTCAATATTGAATATATATATATATATGACATTTTGTTTGCAGGTCTGTGCAGTAAGCTTAATGTAAAGAAAACGTTTTTTTAATTCCGCTTTTTGAACTAGTGGACACGAACACGTAACTAATTTCTGCATTCATGAACCGTATATATCCATATTAATTAAGCACAGACGTCGTCGACGATGTTGGGGGTGATTTGGTTTTATTCGTAAAACTGCTAAAGCAGCTTTTTCTTTCTTTTTTTTTTTTTAGTGGGCCATACACCCCCGCTTCGCTAAAAATTATAACCGCGTATCTTCATACAAGCGTCGTCAAAACACCGTAACATGGAAGCAATATTCAGCTGTAAACTCAAGAGCCGTCTGAAACGTACCAGCTGCACCTTTAATAAGAGTTCATAGTTTCGGACCAAACTGAAACAGATAACAATTGCCGACTGGGGGCACACATATCTTCTGTTCGTTAGTGCCAGTTCCCCATTTTATGGACAAGCTTATCGGACACGAAATATATATATTTTTTGTTTTTTTACTTTAACGAACGTTTGTTGTTTTTTTTCGTTACATCTGCTTGCCTCTTATCGTTTTAGAAAGAACGCTTTTTCTTTTTCGCTTTCAATCGAATGCGACTATTTCAAGTCAGTCTTCATTTACGCCGTCCTCGCATTGTCTGAGCGCGTGCTCGGCTTTCGTCGGGGAAACACCGCGAAACCGGGCTTTCTCTTCGCGATACTAATGGGCACCCCTGCTGGATCGATACTGCAAACATCCTCATACGCATTTTCCAGTAGACGTCATGTTTCAATAGAGATAAGCCGTTCCACACCGCTCGGTGTTGGCACTCGTTTTCGGGGAGTACAGAGACGACAATCAAAACGACAACAACAACAACACCCGGGACGACGTCGAGAAAGATAACTTAAGAGACGCGGGAGAGAAAGCCTCCTCCCCCCCCCCCCCCCAATAAAATAATATAAAAGGAAGGCAGGAGACCAAATGTGTTGCACTCAATCAGTTGTGCTATCATCCCTCGCCTACTGTGCTTCATTTACGTGTTTGGTCGACGGGGGAACTGCTAGGCTCCCGAAGGCAGTTCTTTGTTTGCCGCCAACCCTCACAAACCTAATCACGAGTAGAGAGAGAGAGAGAGAGCATGGGGGTGAGGAAGAGGTGAAATAACGAAGAGAAATGTTGTTGTTGATCTCGACCACCACGCCGAACCCGCGACGCCAAGTTAGCTGCGTTGCACACGCCCGCCATATTTTAAACGAATGCGCCGCTCGTAAGAATTTTATGAGTCCACGGAAGTACCGAAGAAGTGGCGCAGAAGGGGTTCTTTATCTTTGGGGCAAGGACGTTTCAGAATGAAACAAAAAAACAAAAAACGCGGGAACGAGGAAGAAAGTCGATTTCTCGATTTCATTCTTCGGTTTGTTATAGTTAGCGCGGCTTCCAGAACTGTACTTTTGCGCTGGAGTCGTTTATTTCACGTGTTGCGTTGTTGTTGCTCGCGTATTTCATGAACCGTCCAGCGCTGAGACGGCGGAGCTGAGTAAAATAATAAATATCGATGTGAGATAGACGTGGCCACAAAGGATGATTTGACTTGAGAACGCAACCTGCGCAGGAACAGTGCGAGTATAGGTTTGTGTTGATCTAAAACGTGATCATCATTTCCCTACGCTGCCGCATTTGTCTGTGAAACGATATTTTACAAGTCAACATTCGCTGCATTAATTAGTTATCTAATCATCTATAATCAGTGGCTCTTCGCGTGGACTACAAAGCACTAAGTAGTATGAGTACTCGCTGGCAGTCAGACATGTGTGTTAAATAATCGCTGACAAAGATTTTTTACGATATTCCACTTGTATCAGTACAGCGGCCGTTCTGAATGGACCCTAGGTCACTTTACCGACGGCACCTGTCCCTGACAACGTATGAATATCTGCTTTTTCAGCGGGAACAAAGAAATATATAGCAATGCTTCGGGTAGCCCAGGAAAGTGAACATTCTCTCTAGAAAAGTCTGTTTGTAGAGAATTTTGTAGAACTGATTTTGAATGGATGAGTATACAGCTATCACCGCTAAATTGTAACCGTTGCGCATTTACTGCTGAAAGGCAAGCGTATACATATGCGCAACGTTTCGTTGATCATGACTCTGCTGGAACAATTTTTGTTTCGAGGATGGTTCAGGCTTAGAACTTCTGGTAAGTGTGTACCGTTTGGAATTTGGGGACCCTGGCTAGCAATGGACACTGTAAAGTACTTGCAAGGGGAGTTCATTCTATCTATTGCCGGAGACAAGCAATAGTGTTCTTAGAAGATGCGTGTTTCCGCTTTCAGAGCACGTTTTCGTACAATACCAAAGGGATACCGAGCAGATGATCAAAAATTCGTATTTAAGCCACTTTTACACTTGAAGCGAAACACTACAAAGTATACTGAAATTTTGCGAAAAACAACACACAAAACACAGAGGTACAAAAAGTGGGAGGCAACACAGGACGTGGTAGAACTGCTACAAAGCATTTCTACCACGAGCAAACAACTGAATGCAAAGCATAGTTCGGAGTCTGCTCTCGACGAGCCTTGGAGCTTTTGTCTGTGCGCTTTTTGCTACCGAGTGGAAGCGCTTCATTGCCTATGCAAAAGTTAATCCTCTACAGTTTTAACTCAAACAAGATTTGATTACAGTTTTTGCTTAAATAGGAAAGGACATACTTCCAACTGGATCAGAAATACTTTGGTTGTCCTTATTTGTTCGCCTCGTCCAGTGGGGCCGATGAATCGAATGCATCTTCAAGCACGCTTAAAAATAACTCCTAAACACACAGACACACACACGCACACGCACACACACGCACACGCACACGCACCCACACAACAAAAATATATAAATATATTTCAAACTCCCTGCATCCATTGTTCCTCTTCCCCGCATCGAACCTTGTCTGACGATTAGGAGCTCGGACAAGGGCTTTCTCTCCGTGGGCGCGGTACTGCAGTCACGAGGGTCCCGGAGCTAAATTAATTGAGTAGTCCGTGCCAGAGGGACGCTTCCGCCGCTGCCTGCCGTGGCTCCCTTCCGGCTCGGTTTTGATCGGCCATCAGCGACCTTCCGTCGCCGCCAAGTCGTGCGCCCAGTCGCCGTTGCTGATCGATCCCCGACGGACGGGGAGCGTCGCTCCCGTGGCCCCGACGCCCTGCCCCCGACGCCATCGGAGGAGACGCACACCAAGTGGCTGTCTGCAGGCACACAGGCGCGGCTCGTGCCTTGGGCTAGCAGCTGTGCCGCGACCGGCGCAATTTATGGCGCCTTGTCGATGGTCCGGGCGCCGCCACCGAACAAGGCCGGCGCCCTCTCGCTCGTCATTTGTTCCCGTCAAGTTAGCTCGGATCGGAACACGACGTCCTGGGGGCTCGCCGCTCGCCGTGACTTTGGTCGCGCTGGGGCCGTAGACGCGAACGGGTTCTCTGGGCAGAGTGCCGCGATGTCCCTCGGGGCAGTTGATCGATGTACCGAGAGGACAATTGAAGCAGATTTCTGGCTGAGGTTTGGCGCTATTGTCGAATATGAGGAACGTACGTTGGGCACATTCTAAGAAAGCCCGACTAACATTTCATTATTATTATTTTTTTTGGGCGGGGGGGGGGGAGGGAGAGAGAGAGAGAGAGAGAGAGAGAGAGAGAGAGAAAGAGAAATCATAAAACACTTTATGAGGACCACGCTTTTTTTATTTGCGGCAGCCGGTTCCTTGAGGCCGAACGCATGGAGAACGTTAGACGACGGTTTTATTTCGAGAGAATTCTTGCAAAGTTGGAGTTCGCTATCTTTATTGTCTTTAAACTGCTAAAACGAAAAATAAAATAAAAATACAAATTTCCGAGGCAAAAGAAGAAAAAAAAAGAACTATTCCAATCTACTACCTAGCAGGGGTCATAATGCGACGAACGACTGCGTAATTTGGATAGTTCACACATAATCTTTTAGAGTTTTTGATTTCTTTATTTCCGCGAGCATGACTGAGAAGGAACGCTTCTCGGTACATCTGGAGGATTCGTGTTTATTCTTGACATTTCTGGCGGTGGTGCGGGGTAGATCGAACCCCTCCGAAGTCCCGCGAGATTAAGAATACAATGAGCACCCAGCCGCCGCAGAACCCGGTCAGCACATCCGTCGTTGTCCTCGACGTCTACGAGGACATCGAAGACTGGACGCAGCAGTACGAGCGAGTTGCCCGTCACAGTGGGTTTACGCCGGAGCAATGCCTGCAGAACGTCTACTCCTGTCTCGGGGGAACGGCACGTAATTGGTATGAAAACCACGTAACGACGATCGCCACCTAGGAAGCACGCAAGGATGAGCTCCGCCGAGCATTTGCGACCCAGTAGCGACGAGCATGCGCTGAGGTGGTGCTCAAGGCCCCAACGAGAGCATCGACGGCTTCGTCGAGGACGTGCTTCGCCTCAGCAGCCGAGCGGATCCCGAAGCTCCTGAAGCGAAAAAACTGAGGATCCTCATGCGGGGGGGTCAAAGAAGACATATTTGGGGGTCTTGCACGAAGTCCACCTGCGATTGTCGAACAACTCGTGACGGAAGCCACGGACATCGAACGTGCCCTCCAGGTATTTAATTTTTAAGAAAGATCACCCGGGAGTGATTTAATCTTTTTAAGTTAAATTCGGTAAAGGACTAGCTTGGCACGCGCCATAAGAAGCACGGATGTCCCGGTAATCCGGAGTTGTATCACGACGTAACGCGTAGTAGAAATCTGGTCGAACACGACTGTGACAGCAGGTCACAACACGTGCACTCTTCGAAATTCAAATTGGCGACGTGCGCGACCGAAAGCGTCGCTGTGATCGGCCGTCCACGATTGGCCGAACGCTGACTATGACGTCAGAAAAGGATTTATCATCGACGGAAATAAAATGAACGAAAGAACTTTAATTTTGACGGTGTTGGCAGTGTTCCTTTGAGAGCGCAGTGATTTCAAGCTTCCACCATGCTATTCACAAACACCATCGAACTTGTTGTTCGCAAGGTAATGACGTCACAAGGGGGAACCATAGGAGGGCGCCACCAAAACATCTCGCCGCTCATACATTTACGTATCTTAAAAAGATCGCGTTCCTTGGTGGATTTTCAATATATGTTAAGATTTGCATAGCCAAAGTATTCACGATGACTTGCGGACGTGCTGACACATGCTTGAAGCATGCTTTTAGAAACAACGAAAGGGCCCGGTGAGATGTTGGAGCTTTCTAATCACAATGATCACATTGGCGCACCACAAAATTATTTCGCTCAGCTTTTTATAATGAAGGTGTTAAAATAGTTTCATTCACAGCCCGCACTAACCGAAATGTGATATCATCTTGCGCGCCTTCAAGCAGCTAGAAGAAACATTTGGGAGTTACGTGTGTTTTTGAGCCAAAAGCACATGACGTTTTTTCGCTCATGTAGTACGTGTCTGTCAGTGCGCGGATTCGACAAAGGCACGAATCAAAACCTCCTGAGGCCTCACCTTTCACGGCGTAGTTTTTTTAGTACCTTTCCAGGAACTGCACAAGTGTACTTCCAAGATGTCGCACTATGCCTTTGCCACTTTTTTTTACAATCTGATAGGAACATGTTTGACCACTTAAAAGGATAGTAAACTCCCCCCCCCCCCCCCCCGACACCCACACACATACAAAAAAAAGATAAACATTTTAAAGTGCAGAACTTACATAACACAAAACGCACTCTCACCGAAAAAAAAAACACACAATTTTTTAGTGCAATGTTTACGTCGCGAGACACCTGTTGAGTAAGAGCGATTTCAAAACATGCTACTATGTTGAGACGTCATCTCCAAAGTAGACACACGTGTCATAATCGCTCATAAGTAAAAGAGAGTCTCGCGAGGCAAATATTGCGCTAAAGAAGATTTTTGTTTTGTTGGGGTGGGGGATTGGGGGGTCATATTGTAATGTGCGTGTTCCGTCCCATGGTTTTGTTCTTTTTTTTTAACACACGACTAAGCAGCACAAACGAAAAATATAACGAAACATGAGACACATATCTTGACAAATGACAAGTGACGAAACGATTCATAACAGAGGAAACTAAAAGGTTAATCTGGCGAACGTGCGCAATAACCAGATAAGCTAATTGGCGTCGCGGGCGTCGATGTCAGTGCAAAACCAGTATTGAACTTTAGCGTAAGACGATGTGGCGCGCTACGGCCGCTTTTATACAAGCTATGCGTAAGCAAGGTTCTAAACTAGAACATATGATACCTGCCAATAATGAACTGGAACTTTCCGGAAGAGCGACGTATGGTAAAATGAAAACTTGCTTGGCGGGGTTTGAACCCCGCGCCTCCCGGGAAAGGGGGTGGGGTACCCCTGCATCACGGCTATACGTGACCAGCGAGGTAAAGTCGTGGAAAACAAAAGGCCCCGTGCTTGGCGCGAGACGTTCTCCATTTTAAAGAGCGAGACACGTGCACGACAAATCGTCCGACGGGTAGTACGACGCGTAGTCGGATTTGGCTATGACCTTCAAGATTGCCGGTGCCTAAATATATAAGCAGGCACACGACAAAAAAAAAAAGGATTTAACACGTATACACTGATTTGTGCAGCAGGAAGCTCAGAGACCTAAGGCAGTGGTTCTCAAATGGGGTCCGCGGACCCTTTGGGACCCGGTCCGCGCAGGCATTCTAGGGGTCCGCGAAGCCCTATACCTCATCAGTAAAGCGCGGCAATAAAAGTTGTATTTTTAATAATTGAGAAGAAGCGTTCCAATTTTCGGGTGAATTATCTCGTTTTTATGGCATTGAGTGACGTCTATTTTACACTAGCCCTTAGCTATATTGATTTATTACAACATTGTCATAATTAACCTATACCTTTCTTTTTCCTCACCACGAACGGGAGGCCTCCATCATATCCGCCGAGCCACAGGGGTCCGCCAAACATCCATGGTTGAGAACCACTGACCTAAGGTATTACCTCCTTCTTAGATTGCAGCCAATGAGGCTGCAGAAAAATCCGATAAGGAAAAAGAATCAACAAATGGCGAAGCGAAAAATGACGTCCCGTTGTCCGTAAACTGTCAATGACGAGGTCTCAATGATTAACTATACTGTTGGGATTGGGTCGCTGCGTAATACGTATAGATTGTTTTCAGTGTGAGATGAATATCTGGAGTCAGTGACTTTATTTTAAATAAAAAATCTGATGCTTCTTTTTCACAAAATCATTGATCGGCTAAACGAACTCATGCAAATGCGACAATAAATGATGACAGTACGTATAGTTCGACGAGGACATAGTTAAGCTCGTGTTTCGTAACATTTAGGAATTAACCAGCAATGCTCGCCGATGAGAGTGGCGGTTGTCATCAAGGCGCCATTCATACAGCTCTTGGGCAAATGATGGGGAAAGGAAAATATGATGTTTTGCAAATTATTCAGTGATTTTACTGAAATAGTGCGACCATGCCTAATTATTTAACCACGCCAACCTTCCGTCAACCTTCTTGAACACATATTTAGAAACTGACCTTGCACTTACACGATTGCGATACTGTGGGAGCGACACAAGTTTAAACCAATCACACGTATACCAATTTCTAATTTTTTCCCCCACCAATCATAGTTGCACCTTTCGATGCGACGCGTTACTGCCGTGCACTCTGTCACTCCTTTTAGGGTGTAACTTGCTGTCCCTGGAGCTCATCCGCTTGGAAGCAACTTGTTACACTCTATGTCAGGCTGCAACCACGCTCCCTTACGGAGACAACCTTATCTCTAATGGGGAGCAATGGCGTTTATATCAAGGGTGCAATTTTACTTCCATTAACAGGTAATAGGGCATAGATTTGCGTTGAAGGTTTCACCCTTCTAGGAGTGACACCAGAAGCTTCAAGGGTGCACCATCACCTCTTCCAGGGTGCAATAACAGTCAACCAGCTTACACCCTTTCTGGGGCTGCCTCAATGTTTATAGAATACTCATTGGGAAACTGCCATAGAAGGCTGCATTAAAAAAGCGCCACCGATCAGTACTCGGAACCGAACTAAACGCGATCGCATCGCCGCATGTCTCCCGTAGCGACCACTCAGTGAACTCCAAGGCTGCAGGGATTCGTCCAAATGGGCCGTGGCACCTTCTCGCAGTAGCCAGAGAATCGCATATGATAGCGTTCGCGATTACTGTTCAATTTTGGCTTTGAACGGCCATTTCGGAACGTATACAGTAGAAGAGGGCTCAGGGTTGCCAACTCCTGTCTCGCACGCGCGAAATCAGGACGCACCCAGGTCGGGACACGCTATCTGAAGTCACAGGTGAGACATGGTTGTATAAAAACACTAATAATTGTGTCGCAAAACCCTGTAGACTAACATTTTATATAAACTTCAGGCTCCTGTCATTTTGTACTAATCTTCGATAAAATTGCATACAAAAAGAGCTTTTCCGTTTGTTTTTTCGCAAAAATATGCTTTCTAAAAGCGAGGAGTAGCAGCGTTCCACCGCCGACGAAATTTAAAGGAGAACGACGAAAGTAACGTGGGGGCTAACATTCCCTTTAAAAAACGCATTTCAAATAGGGGCGCTAGTATCTGTCTCCCGCCAGGAGGTAATAAGCACGGCATTCCCTTCCTCGCCAGATTGAGGGTGTAAAAGTTGGTTATTCCACCCTTTTGGCAACCTTTTGGCAACCTTTTTTTTTTTTTTTAAAGAGTATATTTATGAAGCCGCAGCTAGAGTTTTGGCATGCGTGCGTCTTGATCATAACATTGCAACGCACCCTCCCTTTTAGAGCAAGACCTGGATCTCTCTCCCTCACTAACATATACACGCACACACGTACACGCACGCACTTACGCACGCACGCGACGCACAGACACATGTACAGACACACACAGGCACCTACGCACACACAGACACACACACAGGCGCGTACACACGCACGCACGCCCGTACGCACGCGAACACACACGCGCAAGTACGTAGGCATACATGCACACACGCACGCACGCAATCACGCACTTGCGCCCACACACACACACACGACGTTAACACACAGAAACGCACAGAGGCGCGTACGTACACACATAGCGCACGCACGAATGCACGTATGCGCACGCGACGCATACACACAGACACAGGCACGTATGCACACAGACGCGCACGCACGCACGTACGCACACCAGTACACGCACGTACGCGATACACACACGCGCTAGTACGGACGCACACACACATGCGCGCGCGCACGCAAGCACGCATTCACACACGCGCGCGCGCGCGCACACACACGACACACACGCACGCGACACAGACTCACACTCGCAGGCTGGTAGTTATTCACACACACGCGTGCGCGCGCACACACACACGCACGCACGCATGAAACACACGCGTTCATTCACGCGACACACGCACACACACACGCACGAAAGTACACACGCTCTTAGCGAAAGAGGGACAAGTATACGTACACAGGAAGATGGGGACAGACAAGGTCTGTACCCCTTTTTTTTGCCTCTTGCACTGTGTTTTTTTTAAATATTTTCTACCCTTGTCTCATGCAGGTTTTACAACCAGATCACCTACATTTTCAGTAATTTCTCGTTACGCGACATTTGCCTTTTTCTTCAAAAAATTGTGCTCGTGTTTGCGAATGAAAGAAGAAAGTTTACGTAATAGAATAAACTTCCTCTTGCACACTAACGTAATTTTTATTTACGCAATAGAAGTTCCTTTCCAGCGTACGAAGGAGAAATTGTTCTTGTGAATTTGGAAACACTGCTCGAGAGAAATAAAATGGTGCACTTGGCTACGTCGCGGTTCCCCAAAGTACAAACAGGATGAACATCGAACAAACAGCGAGTGTGCTCCATTTTATTGAGACGTTGTCTGTTCATCTTTTGCCTGTCCTTCCACTTTCTCAATATTTTCGGTTTCCTTAGTCCCAGACTCTGTTTTTTAACATCATGATGAAAAATCAACGTGCCAATCAAACAAATAGATAGGCTCTAGACGATTGCAAGCATGGCGACTGGCCGCCGCCATACCTCTGCTCAGTGCGCAGGGCAAGCCCGCGCAATTGCAGAGCTTGCCAAAGCTGCAGGGTCACGCGCACGCTGCACGCCCGCATGAGGCACCAGTCGGGGCGCCACGCTTGCAATTGTCTATACCTTCTCATTTTGCGCCCTTGAAAATCTTTACTTTACGCATTGAAACACCCAGGCACAGAAATGTGCGTACTACGCGGGGCGCGAGTTCGCGCTGCTTCTTGCGGTGACGTCAGAACTCCGAACTCTGATCGGCTCTGATTGGAGGATAGTGGCTTGAACTCAATACTAGCTGCCTCGAGATCTACCCACTACACTCCCAACAAGAGCCAATCAGAGCTCGGCGTTCCTACGTCACCGCAACCCCTCCGCATGAAGCAGCGCGAACTTGCGCTCCGTATATTATATGTGGCAGCTAGGGAAACCGCAGGACAAGCCTATCCCAGAAATCTCTCTGCTCGCCATGATTGGTTGGTTTCCACCTCTGCACTTTCTTCCACTCCATTTTCCTCCACTTCAAAGCTCGCACTGCTAAAGCGGAAAGAGTGGAAGGTTTAGGTGGGAGGAGTTGTTCTGCTATTCTTAACCTGGAACAGACTATAGTGAAAGTTGTACAAATGTTCATTATGTCCCGTGTACTTCATTATATGCAAATCGGAGGTTCTCAAGTTCACGAAAAAGCAAAACTAACAATATACGTTTCTACCATATTCAAAGTAAAGCGCCCATCCATCACTCCTTGGTACGTGCTGAATGTAAAAAAATAAAAAATAAAAAGTCCAAACGATTGTTTGTGACTTGTATTTATAATCCACACGATGCTTTTTAGTTTACGCCGGTTCTATATAGCTGCTTTATGTGACCGCTGCGCAGCAGCAATTGTTCCCGTCATTTACAGAATCAAATTGCGGGCTTCCCGAACAAACATAGAAACACCGAAGCATCTTTCCTCCCCCCCTTTTTTTTTTTTCTTCTTCCTGAACACAAGGAGGCTCGATGTGGCGATCTCAGACATCCGAGTCCGGTCTCAGAAAAAGTAGCGAAGGATGCGTCAGCGGACCAGCGGACGAGTCTCCAGTGGGGATCCCGGCAAGCACAAAGAACCCGAGAGCAATACTCCGTATACCTCTTCCGTAGACACTCTCCTTTTTGCCGCGGAAGCTCAATACACGTCTTTGGGGGCAGCGCGTCACGTGCCTCTAGGGCGTCCACAATATGGACCACGGCGGGAAGAACACATCGACCAGGAACGTGCAAGGAAAGCCAAGGAAGAGCGGCCAAACGGCATACGAGTCCCAGAGAGAGAGAGAGAGAGAAAAGAGCCGCAGATGGATAGGCTTTGTGGCCAGACGAGCGAGGCAAGAGGAGGCCCTGTACTAGTCTATTGATTGCGCTCCCGCACGGAAATGCCTATTCGCCTTACGCGTAAGCATCAGGTCAGCCTAGTTAGGATGCCCCGTGATTGTTGCCGTCGTGATTGAATGTCGTGACGCAGCCGACTGGAAGGGAAGCAGCCAGCGCTTCGTGGGGAGGGACTTCTGATGAGGGAAGCCACAGACCCGTTCCTGAAAGCATCTTCGCTCTTTGTGACTAGTTCCGATTTCGATATACGAGATTTTTTTCTTTTCTTTTCAGGCGCTTCTCTCAATGACCAAACCGACTGCCCGCCCAAACACCCATTTTTTGTTTTTATTCTATCTTAGTTTTTTTTTTTTTGTGGTGTACTTGGGAATCGGGATAGGTGGACTCCATTGAAAAAGAAACCCTCTGTTCATTCCGCTTTTGTAACTTGGACCCCTGTCCTGCAAACACGACACGGGTCCAGTATTTGCGAGTATTTTAGAGCGCGCATTCTCCGCACGTGCAAGAAAGTTGTTTACTCGCAGTCAACATGACAAACGAAAGCAAAAAAATAAACAAAAAAATGCAGCCTTACCTAAGAGTTTGCCATCTTTCGGAGAGAACGCCACACAAAGATTCCTCGAAGCAGAACGTTTCCGTAGTTAATCGAGCGTCGCATTCGTTGGCGATGCACCGGTGGCCCGTGGGCTGCCGCTCCACTCTTCGTTTTTACGATTGACTCTCAACTTTACTGCTTACGCTTTAGTGCGATCCTACTTCTTATTTTGATGCATCAAGCGAGAGTTGTTTGTAAACTGTCAGGGACTGTGATTGCATATGCCGCTATATTTTTTATTATTATTTTTTTTGCGTACGCAGTGGGATGTTTAGACTAGAAGGTATCTAGAATACGAATCACTTTAATTCTTATGGTAGGACAGCTTCTGGGCTGCGACGCCGAGTCCCAGATGATAGACATCAGCGAGAAGCTATAATACAAAACAGAAATATTGAACCTACAAATAAATACGGGAGAAAGTTCGCTTGCATCGCATTTCACCCTTAACCTTTTTTGATAAGTGATTTTTATATCAATAGTCACTGAGAAGATAAAAAAATGAGATGCCGTCGTTGCTAGGTGCAGCCGAAGCACACGGAAACAAATCACAAGAACGCGCCAATAATTCAAAAGCGAAACATGCCATATAATTATTAAATACTCTCTGCCTTTTTGTTTTTGCTCTCTTTTGATTAGATAAGGCGCACGCAATGAAAAACCAATACAATATAGAACTTATATGGGTTTACAGCACTGCACTTGATTTTACTTTTTGTTGGTTGACCGAAGATTTGGCGGATTTGGTGATCAATCAGATAACTTATTTTAGTAGTCATATAGTACAGCATTTTAACGTTACGTAATCGCAGGGACTGCTTGATAGAAAAGAAAACTAAATGGGACAGACAGAACGTCATCTTCTGGTGCTGTCAACCGCCGTGACTTCTTGTAAACAATACACACGTGTAGCCAATCGTGGGTCTGTAAGGCGATTAAGGGGAGACATTTGTTATTGCGGTTCTCTCCTCGGGCTCGATTATAATTACGTGTAAGGGCATCTGTTGCAACGGGTATTGGTGCGAGTATAGCGAGAACTATGAAGGTTTGATCTAGTGATATATTAAAACAGATTTAGTTGCTTATATCAGAATAAAGTTTAATGCTAGAATTTGAAACGAGGCATTCACAAAATGAACTGAGACGACGTCATTTCACCGTACTTGCAAGCACCCTGTTAAACTGGCTACTTAAAACGACTTAATGAAATTGCAGTGAACGCCGTGTTTGTAAGCGTGTCCCCGACCGGGACATTAACATAGTAAGATGTTTAGTGCAGGATGTTTGCGCGTCATATTTTTTTTTAGAATAAAAGTGAAAGAGACAAATTTAGAGCAGTAATTGTGCTGGGTGGCTATAAAGTTTGGACGCAGGCAGACACAATAGATCTTTATCGGGATGACAGATGTTGACGCAGTCCGTTATTTTTCTACATGACAAAGGTTCATGTCCACTACAAAATACCAACTCCCGCGTTTCTTCGCTGTCCGTGACATCTATAATACGTATATTATAATTCACAAAAAAAAAAAACTTCGCGACATTTTTACAATGCAGTAAAACACGTAAATCATTAAAAATACTACCTGAATTATTAATAATATTAAAAGTAATGTACATGTACAAACACCTGCTCTCATTGTTGTACGTATACAGGTTCGATGCCTATAGGTGTTCAGACTTGTGGCCACCTTCCGGTTATCGTATGAAATATCGAGTCTATTCGATTCTGTCTTCCTCAGGGAATGATTCAAGTTGTGGGTCCTTTGAGCTGCCGAGTTTTAATTTCATAACATAGTGGTACGTGAGCCCGATTCCTCGTGTACAAGTCGCTATTTTCACGGTGACAGACGGAGAATGAAATCAACTCCGACAAGCGACAAACACTCATATCGTTAATGCCTCTGCTGGTGCCACTGGACGAATTTGGAGGCACAAACAATTCGAAGCAATCGCTTGTTTCCGGACCTAATATAGTATTTGTCGAGACCGGTTACACCGAAGTCGGTTATAACGAAATAGCGGCTACAGCGGGGTGATCACGATTTCCTATTCCCTTTTGTACCTCGTTATAACCGAAGTCGGTTATAACGAAATAGCGGATATAGCGAAGTGATTTCCGATTCCCGTTGACTTTGTTAGAACCGGTCTCGACAGTTCGGCTTCCAAAGGCATCAAAGCGATAACGTATACTCCGTTTCGGCTTAACTCTGAAAAGGGTAAAAATTCCTTGAGCCAATTTGGACCGACTCGAGAACTCACTAAAAGGGATACGCACCAACGGCACGTCGTCGTCACGAGAATCGCTCCGACGCCCTAGTTGGCCCCGGAAACGGGCAGCCGGGTCGCTTTAGTTTACAGAGGCACTTGTGCGCAAGCACATGTGCGCGGAAAAGCCGTTTGACACAAACATTCACAGATACGCACACATGCACATTTTTCACTTTTTCTTGGGGAGGGGGGGGGGCACTCTGTAGGTATCGACCCACCCCTATGTGTGTCTAGTGTTTGGGTTTCAATTCATCAGCCAATCCATCATTAAACAACCGCTCTGAGAGAATTGCAATTTGTTGCTATAGCCGACCGTCTTGCCAACAGTGTTTAAACAGGCGCCGTTGCCGGTTGTTTTGTTTCTCCTTACGTCGAGCTTTGGAGGGCCTTGCAGAGCAGACAGCGAACGCTCGATCACCAGAGGCTCGGCCGCTATCGGCCTCGCTTATCTGATGCCCCCACGCGCTGGACTATGGATCAATACGCTCGCTATAAACGACACCCCGTATCCCACCGTGAAAAGATATAGTAGCCGTCGTAAAGGGGTAGTCTC
Source organism: Ixodes ricinus (assembly GCA_037355805.1). Lineage (NCBI taxonomy): Eukaryota > Metazoa > Arthropoda > Arachnida > Ixodida > Ixodidae > Ixodes > Ixodes ricinus. The sequence goes on along the minus strand of JAZHYW010026958.1, from coordinate 218,003 downwards.
CAGATCGCCCCATCCCAACCGAAGACGGAATCGAGAGAGATCAGGACTGGCCTGCTCTAAACAAAACTAGACAGGGCCACAAGACAGTCGAATTAGAGTCGCGATTTCACTGGAATAGGATCCGTACGTTCCAACGAAATACACCTGGCGCTCCATCGAAGCTACCTCTAACAGAACCGCACAAACCGTATGGGTATTCACTATTTGGGACATTGTATAAATGTAAATGTAATCAAATGGGACGTCACGAACCGAAATTTCGCTGCGCACAGACCTGAAACACGAGGCGCTAACCAAGAAGCGCTAAAACTTACCAAAGTGGGTATATGTTCGTGGTCAATACGGTATCGTGTTTCCTTTGAAGTTAACTTTTTTTTGTAACAGCGAAGCTGTGTATGACTCGTTGGTCGGATTTTTTCGTGTCCGTCGACAAAACAGTAGTCGACAAAAAACCATTCCATGAAATTTGAAGCGAAAAAAAAAAGTTGCGCGGCCGTCAGGAATTGAATTTGGGGCTCCTGCGTGCGAGTCGGGTGCTTTGCCACTTGGCTACGCACACGGAAATGTACAAAGAGCATAAAACTTGCTGCGCTTTGCGCAGAATAAACATAAAAGAAAAAAGAAATCGGGGCTCCAATTCACGTTGTGTAGGTAGTTGGCCAGCGAGGCTGTGGTATCACCTGCTACGGTTGCCCACTGCACCATACCAAATGATTGACGAAAGAAAAGTAAATGCACTGTACCAAAACATTTATTTTGAAACGACATTGATCACTCCTTTGTGATCACTGTGGTACACGGTGAGGTTTTTCCGTACTCAATGTAGAGAGATCCTTAGCTAACGTTAGATCAATGCTCGGTGGTTGGCTGACTTGAATTGGTTGGCTAACTTGGAAAAGTTTTGGTACATTCATTTACTTTTTTTCGTCAATCATTTGGTATAGTGCAGTGGGCAATCGCTGCTGGTGATATCACAGATTCGCTGGCCAACCACCTTCACAACGTAAATTAAAGACCCATTTTTTTTACATATTCCGTTTTGCTTTAATGTGGGTGAGCGCGCCTTATTTTATTACTAAAAAGAGGTCAGTTTCATTACATGGATAGAGTTATGTAGCAATGTGCTCTTTGGGGCGCTCGCTGATTCCAACGTTTTTAGATTGATCATCTTTCGTGAAAATTTCTCAAGGCTACACAAAAAAAAAAAGCCACACATAGTGTTTCCGTAGTAGAATAGTTCGCGGGACAAAAAAAGAATACATTGCACTAACCATAGTGTTTACGAACCATACCAACACGAACAGTCAATGAGTTGTGACAGCTCGACAGGTCCATCCACTGTTAACCCGTCCCCACAGGTGCGGAACAGCAAGCATAGAAGAAAAGAAATATTCGATTAGCGGTCTCCCAGGGATTCCTTCCTTATTCGATCCGTGTTTATTTCTAGTCGATATTTCCTTCTTGCGGTAATAGAGGGAATTATCTCCATCACCAGGTTTGTCTGTTTTGTTTTTGGAGAAAATTTCAGGCGGCGTACCTGAGGGAAATAGAACGGCTGTACTCTAGATATATACCCGCCGGCACTGAAGAGCTTTACCCTCGCCATTTTTTTTTTTTTTTTTTTACGCGGTATTGGAGTTGGCCGTTTATGGGAGCCTCCTGTCTGCTCCCCCGAGGTTCGTGGTATGCGGCCACCGAAGTGCGCTTAGGTTCGGCTCGACTGCTTCTTTTTCTTGGGCTCCACTCCTCTTTCTTTCCCCCATCGTTACACCTTTTTATTTTACGCTCGAGACAAAGGAGCTGCGACAGGCGACTTAACCTCACCCGTCATTCAAACACCCACGCCCTTATTGAGAACCTCTTTTACTTATTTATCTTATTCTACCCTGATGAGCGCATAGAAAGCTCGATGCTGTCCTTTGTGACGAACTGCGCGATTGCCACTGACCGTGTTTTCCTTGGCGCCTGTTCCTCTCTAGGTTCGTCTTTGTCTTCGCCTCCCGCTTCTTTGTTGCCGTCATCTGCTTCTCTTCTTGGCTGCGTCGCCCGTTTTGTTTCGCGGAGATGGTAACGAGTCACACACTAGCCTGCCGCACCCCATTTGTGTCGATCGACGAGACAAGCTCAGTTTTCTGGCGATCTAAGCAAATCTCCCGACGAGCTGCTTGATTTCAATCCTGCTTTCTTTGTGTGTGTGTGTGCGTGCGTGGTGTGTGCGTGCGTGTAAGTGTGAATGTGCGTGCGCGCGCGCGCGTGTGTGTGTGTGTGTGTGTGTGTGTGTGTGTGTGTGTGTGTGTGTGTGTGTGTGTGTGTGTGTGTGTGTGTGTGTGTGTGTGTGTGTGCAGAGAGAGCGAAACGTTGCTTTCTCTCATTCCTGGGTTTCCGCCTAGTCCGTTTCATTCTAGAAGAGGTATTGTTTTTTTTGTTTTTTTCGTATATTTTTTTTTCTCGCGCCGAAGGCTAGAATTTTAAATCGAAACTGTATGCGGCACTTTCGGACATATGTAGCGGACACCGGAGACGGTCCAGGCTCATTTCTATAGAGCTCGCGTTCTTGTCGAGTGGCGGCGCTCCCCTGTCGACGGGGCGATAAAAGTGCGCGCGCTCCTCTCGAGGTCCTTATAAATCACGGGGCCGACTAAAAGCAGCAGTCTGGCCACCGGAAAAAAAAAAAAATAAAAAAAACCTGGCAACCGTGTCGGCCCCGTTCATGTTGCCGCGTGATTTACGGCTGGACGTACAGCCCGCCCATGGCGCCGCTGTCTCCGCCGGTGCCCCAATCTGGCGTCCGTCTTCTCGTCTCTTGCCTCTTCTTGCCGGTAGCCTCTCTTTGTTCCAGACACCTGCTCAAGCGCCTCGACAAACCGAAATCTTACCGTACCACCGATTTCAGAGCTTTCCACACCACGCTTGTTCTGCGGGTTTGCGTGATTTCGCTCTTTTTTCCCCCGCCTGTCCGGCCCGGTGGCAGGAAAGCGCATCATCTTGTTTGTTCCGTTTCCCAGGTGGGGGTGGGGAGGCTTTCCTCACTGAGCCACTCTGTATGCGCGCCGGGCATCCAATGCTGGTTCCATTCCGTGAAAAAAAAAGAAAAAAAGGACGGTTTGTCCGAGGGTGCTAACGGGAAATTGTGCTTTGTCAAGAACGTGTCGCGAATAGAAAGCGATTGGACGCTGCTCTTCGTTACTTTGCGGCTTTAATAGCCGTTCGTTGACGAGCCGAGGACGGCGATTAGGCGTGACTGGCGCCAACGAGTTACCACGGTCAGCCCGCACATCTTGACAGGTGAAACGTGGGAGACACACCTTTCGTTGTGTTGGACAAAATCGTCTTGTTTTCAGGAACTTCTGCGACCGCCTTGTGTATGCACGCGTCGAGGCAATATGGGGCATGGTTTCATGAGAGACGGCGGACTTCACCTAACTCTTGCAAACTGACGTCAAACGATGTATTCCAGGATGTGGGGGACATCCTCCGTCCGAGTGTTGTTTCATGTAACTTTGTGCAAGGCAGGAAGGCAAGCGCGTGGCTTTATAAAGTGCACTCCCAGGAATAGAGCAGTGAAAACAAGGCAATTCTCAGAGGTGCTCTCTTACGTATGCGATGCGCTGAGCTTGGGCGACGAAAAAGAAAAGTGATTGAAGACGCACTAATTTTGCGTGGCGAAAGGCATAAACTTAAAAGAACCACGAAGGTTATTTGCCTCGAGTGTTATGAACTGCCTATTGTGCACTGTAACACAATCAAAATAGACCATAAGGATAATGAACCAGAATTTTAATTCCCGCGTGAAATAAAAAAGTAATAAATGAAGAGCGGATTATTTTTGTCTTTATTATGGCAAAAAACCTATCGTCACGTCAAAGTCAAAGTCACGTGAATTTTGACTAGCAGCAACCAAAGCTGCGAGCTCGAACTAACAGTTCTCGCTTCGGTTACCTCCAAGACAATCATGGGATTTAATGATGGAGGATCGCGAAGTTCTGGTGCACGAATTTCGCTTTCGTGATTTGTCGAATACACTTCTAAAGTTTGTCACTTTACGCTTCCTTCTGATAATAAAAAGTTACCTAACTGTCACAGTGTAGTATACTTGTTTAGGACTAGCTACATTTCGTCCTTTTTTTTCTTGAAAATTTGGTTCTCCCTAATCAACAAGCGATAATTCTTTCCCAATCATAGTTCGCCGCGGGATGAATACGCAATGCCATCGTCGCTGTTCCTGACGACGCGTATCGATTGCGAAACCTGCAGAGATTCATTCGGGCCGCTAACGGGTGCGGCTAATTTTTCCGCAATCACTCTTCATTTTTCGGCACGCTTCGCTTCCGAGCCAATGCAGAATCGAATCCAATTTTCCGCTCGAGGGCGGAAATGCGAGCTCGAGGACGGAGACGATTTCTCAAAGGAAAAAAAAAAAGATACGTAGATTAGCGCCACGCACCTTGTAATTTTGATCAGGTGTCAACTTGACGAAGTGCAGTGCCGTGCCTGCGCGCCCCGCGTTTATCAGGAGGCCTCGCTCGACCGACTCTGAAAGTTCAATCCTGCGTGCCGTGTCGAAGGCGGGTCCCGAATGCTCCGTTGGTTCCGCTAGAGAGTCACCGGACAGCTCCGCGCTCGGGCCGTCGGCGCTCCTTTGTCCGCATTCGCCTAACGCCGTCGCGACGGTCATTCGCCCGTTCGTCTCACGTGCCGTTGATTTTAGATGCCCGGGGATTGTGGGTGATGCCATTTTTTGTTTTGTTTCGTGGAGCATCATTCGCGCTTTCTGCCACCGCAATATGGTTCTGAAACGGGGCTGAATTTGGATTTGGTGCTGAATGCCTCGGGCCATGCGGTTTTTGTGCTGTCGCGAGTTGGTGTTGGGGAAGACGGTGGCCGAGAGTATTTGGCGCAGTGATGTTTGGACCGGCTGCACTACACTGTAGCTCCACCACGCTAAGACACACGCTGTAGAACCCGGGGATCGCGGGTTCAATCCCCACTCCCGCCCGTTTCGATCTGGATGAGCCTCGTACCGGCGTACCGAATTCGGGTAATCCCTGCTACGTGGTGCACGTCAATTAGCCCTGATTGGCAGTCGTATTGCACCGAAACGAAAGGCATCTCATTAGAGGCGAACTGGAGGCACATGACGTGTATTCCCCTACCGCTTGCTTTCCCACTGAGGTGCGACTCTTCTAGTCGTTCTCAATTTGAGGACGCGAACGTCAGGTGAAATGTGTGCGCGAGAGACAGAGCAACAACCAATGAAGTCACACTGGAGTATACGTGCCGTCGGAAACGGTCCCGCGCGGAGGCAGAGCTTAAAAAGAGAGCCGACCCATTTTCAATGAGACTGTCGTGGTAGAGACAGTAAAAGCGGCTGGGCGAACAAAAACACCAAGCCAGGGTCTCGCTCAAAGTTCCGGAATCGGTAACGCGCGCAAAGAAACCCAGTGGAGCTGTGCTCTTTCTGCAAAGCCGATAAGACTTCTCCGCGTTTTGATAGCGTTTCGCCACGGTGTATTGAGGAAACAAAATGCAAGAAAATAATGGGCACAGAGCATTTACATACGTTGGCAGTCCTCGGATAAGAAGTTTAGAAAATGACCTGAGGGATATGCATGTTCTAAAGACAGTCGTTCTCTTCCGATGTGCGCCTATACTTAGCCGTTTTCTTCTTTTTTTTTTTTATTTTAAACTTTTTTTTGTGAGTGCGTGTGTGCGTTTTTTTTTTTGTTTTTTTTCAGCTTTCGATGAACGCGGTTGGTAAGGTTCGAGGGTATCAAACTTCGAACGACCGTTGAGGTCTGTGCAGCTTTCGATGGAAACTTTGTGTCCGAGATTTAGCCTGTGATAGAGATGTACGTACGATGGATAAGCAGTGAAACCAGTATATGACAACTTTTATTGTTCCAGATGGTTTTCTGTAATTTAGAGCAGCCAAGGGGCAACCGTGAAAGTTCGCGGGAACGTTATACGTAAGTAGCAGTTTACCTCGATCAGACGCATGGTATGGCAGACATGAGCTATTTGCGGCAGGGGAGTCTCTTACACTAGATTTTAAATTATGCGAACGAGATACTGCTTTTAATCTACTGAGATCAACTAACCAGTCGATTTGGAAACAAATGTTGTAATTAGAATCCGAGTTATCAATAAAAAAAGTGCAATGAACATATTTGACAAACAAAAATCTAGAAAGTACGAACATTGAGTCTTGTTTGAGTTATAGTTAATGTCTTCTTACTTTGCGTTGCGTTTTTTTTTCTTAATCAAATAGTTAAATGTTTTTATTAGTGTAAATGTTTTTTTTATTTTTTTTGCTCGTACTTTTTGCGATTGAGATGCCGGTACTGAGAGACATGATTCATTTTCTTGCTACTGAGCATTAGAACGGGCTTAGGGTTCCCGATCCGCAATGTAATGGACATAATATTCGTTTGCAGTCGACTCGTATCGAGGATAATGCCAACGTCTCTGACCCCCTTCTCCCTCAAACCGACATAAAAATATAAAAAAAAACAGAGGACGGGGTAGGAGATACCAACGCCCTGCGCGTCTTGAAGGGCTCCAGCGATTCTACTCTTGTCGGCACCACCGCCGCACTAAATGGGAACCTCTGCGATGGACGCACCCTCAGAGTCATTCCGACGAGCATTACGGGGACCCGGAGAAATTGGCTCGGTGGGACACTCGAAAGTATGCCAGGTATAAATGAGGGGACAGCTTCAATCCAAAAGATGTCGTACCAGCTTGTGGCTTTTATGCATAATGTCGCTAGTGGATTCTGCGAAGTCGCCGAAACTAAGCCAAAAAAAAAAACTTTGTTGTATTGAAAAAAAAAATAGTATAGGTTGTTGTGGTCGTGTGCATTGCTTGTCGGGCATTTCAAAAGAAAAGGGACACTAACAGGGTATTTATGCTCGCCAAGGTTTTTTTTTGTACATGACACATGAGAGCCCAACTACCCAGAACACAAGTTTGCGACTCGAAATTCGTTTTCTTGCCGCCCGACAACCGCCGAACGAGCACTGGCCGGTTTGTGTCGCGCTCACTCTCTTCTCCATGGTCACGTGCCCTTTCTATTTGGTTTAGACATAACCACTAAAGGTAATCAAAGTCGTAGGTCATCGAAGGCACAAAATAATAAAAGAAATATATGATACCCATTTTTCTTTTGTGGCTTATAAAAGCAGCAAATATGCTGATTGAAAAAACAAAGTTGCACAATTACGTGATTTTCGGCAACACTCTCCTCCTCTATATTTCTTCTTCGTACCCAGTCGAGGTTCGGTTTTGGTTTCGGGCAGTTGCGTTTTTTTTTTACCTTATTAAAAATATACATGAGGCTGTAGCAAAATATTGATTGGGCACCCTTCTGACACTATAATAAATCGCCTAACAAAAAATAAAAAAATAGGGGGCGTCAGTGTCTCTTTAATACACGCTACTACGTAACTAGAAGGAAGGACTCACTGGTTTGTTATTATGGTTTCCCGATACGACGGCATATGTTTCCTCTTATACAATAACGACAGAAATGCAAAAGAAAGCGGTACGGCTGCTTAGCTTTCTGCTGCATGCTTTCATGCAAAAGTAAAGAAGCAAATGAAACAGAGAAACAAAAATTTGAAAAGAAACCAGTACCTTAGTATACTGAAAAGTATATGTAGATACCCTATATATATGTATGTATATGTGTATATATGTACATGTCTATGTATGCTTGTGTGTATGCGCGCGTGTGCGTGTGCGTGTGTGCGTGTGTGTGTGTGTGTGTGTGTGTGTGTGTGTGTGTGTGTGAGAGAGAAAAAGAGAGAAGGAGAAGAGAGAATAAAAGAGCAAATAAAATAAACCAAAATAAAACAAGTGGTGGCTTAGAACGAGAGGCTCTTCGTTTCTTTTTGGGTTTCATATTTTGACTACAACAAAAAAAGAAAAAAAAGAAAAGAAAAAAGGACACGGAGGGGGGGGGGTGGGGGCTTCAGCGAACTTAGTCCACCGGTGAGCCGGCGTATACTAATAGAGACCGAACGGTACCAAGAAGGCCCTTGGGTCCCTGGCCGAAAGAGGGGACGACCTGGGATAACGAATGAGGAGTGATGAACCGCTGAAATCGTCTTGCCAGGAGGGGAGTCAGGTCAGGAGACGGGGAAAGATGAAAAGAAAAAGGAACACATAAAGCACGATAAAATCTAGAAGTGCAGTCACCAACCTGAGGTAAGCATAGCGGTACGTCTTTGTGGTAGTTTTATTGAAGACGGCAGCTTGTCAGGAGACGAGCCGTCACTTGAGAAGTAAACGCGCGCTCATTTCCCACGTGAGAGAACATTGCACACAAACTTGCTCTAACGCGTAGAACGATAAAAAAAATTGCTTTAAAGGTAGAAGTCCCCTTCTACACAGGAGAATATTTCACTTCTTAATATAATATAAAAATTCTGTCTCCAGCTTCGAGAATTTAATTTGAATGTTACATCGCAAAGATCACTTAGAGGTTATCTTTCTGGATTAAAAACCAGACCAAGCTTTCACTACTTTATTGCAAGCCCAACATCAATAAAGGCGTTAGACCTGGTAGAATCATTCCCACCGAAGCGGTGTACCAGTTTTTAATTGAGGTGAGCGTCTCGAGAGCGCACGGCACGAGAGCGCCGACGAGATGAGCGCGCGGCGCAAGAGCAGCGCAACACGAGAGTGCTATCGGGGCCGGTGGATTTATCGCGATAAATAACTTTTACAGCGAAGCTGTTCATGGCTAGGGTTCCGAGGATTTTTCGTGTGTGACCGAAAACTCAGCGCTCGCAGCGCACCCAGGCGCCGCACGTGCAGGCGTCTGCAGCACTAACTGTTCTAAAGCAAAAGCCTAAAACAAATGGCATCGTGGATGCGCGTTCGTCAACGCTTTTTTAAGGTTATTAACTTCGAATCTTCTATGCGGGGAAGGCGTGCGCGTGCGGCGACGTGGAACACCATTCCCTGCATTCTCCTTGAAGCCTGGGTAATTTAGCAATTTTGGTGTGCGTGACAAAAACTCTACGCTCGCACCGCCCTCTCTTTGTCGTCATACCACGCCTGCGTGCCTAGTTTCCTTTCCTCCCGCTCTCCCGGGGTGGCGGTCCCGTTGCGCGTGTCTAGTTTCCTCCGGCTCCTCGGGGCGGCGATAGTCGTCCACGCGAATGTATATAAAAAACCAGAAAGACAAGTTGACGTTCTCAATTTTCAATTTCACTTCTCTTACCTCGTCGTAATGGGGAGGCCGCGTATAGTTCGGACTCCCGAAGAGCAGACGCGCTACGAAGAGCAACGGCGGGGACGGCAGCGAGAAGAATGTCAGCGGCGGCGGCGGGCGGCGCGTGTGTGTGCGTACCTTTCGTCACGATGACCACCGATCAAGACAATCAATGTGTTCGTACCTTTGTTCAAAATTCTGTGTCACGTCTGTGTCGAGTGCTTAAAGCAGCTGCTCATCCACCTTCCCAGAATGGAATGGCTCCCAATTTCTCTCTCTCTCTCCCTCTTTTTAACTGGCGACAACAGTTACATGCAGGATGAAATGGTACGACGCGTTGGAAAGATGGCCGAATCCAACCGCGCAGCCTCGAGGATTAATCTCGGTGCGCTATTCCGACCGGGACCATTTTGTACGGGATGATTTTGGCCAGGATTTGTTTTACCTCCCCTCGCCCGTGTTGTGACAGGGGTAGTCGATTGGGCTACTAATAGCCAAATTGGCTCATTGTTTGTAATTGACGTCAAAATTTGGTGTACCCCTCTGGTTACTTCTGGGGCATCTTCGAGTCGTTGCTTGGAATCGGCAGCAAATACCCTAAAAATATTTGGCTGATAGAAACATAATACGAGATTTTTATTTTGAATATAATACAAAATATAATAGTTTCTAAAAGCCGTTTCTAAGAAAAAAAAAGGAACACGTTCAAAATTGTCAGAACAAATGCAGTGACGCCGGCAGAACACAACCTCTTGAATGCTACCTTCTTCATTGAGTTGGGTCCTCTTAGGTAGCTGCATATTTGCGAATACCATCCTCGAAACTTTCCACGGCGGGCACGTGCGGTCTCGTGTCGCGGCGCTGTCTTGTCGAGCGCTCTCGAGTTACACAGCCTTTTAATTGTATGGTCATAGTCTGCTTTAATTTCGACGCCCAGCGAAACTTTAACGGGCCGTATCATCGGTGCACAATATGCGTTCTCTAATGAGCCTTCTTATAAATTCTGATCACCTCGGACGGGATTTGGATTTCTGATTGCCTGTCGTTCGTAGATCGGCACTTTGGAACAACGTAGATTCTTACCGCTGACTGCAGAGACCGAAAGCGCGCGAAGCGTCACGATGAAAAAGTAATGGGATCAGGCAGTGGCCGATCTCTCTCTTTTGTTTTCTTCTTCTTTTTTGTAAAAACTTGTCTCTAAACGCCCGTCATTCATAGCGTTTCTCTGCATATCGCCGCGCATTACTATACGTAATTTTGCGGCAAGAAAATGGTAACAGGTTTTGGAATTGACAGTTCTAACAGTTTGCTGAAAGAGAAAGAAATGAATGGCTCGGCAAACAGCAATAATTTCATCACCAGTGATCAGCCCATACCAAAACCAACCATCAACGTTGGTCAACCCCTCCCAGCAGCGAACTTGCGCGCAATTAGCTCAGAAAACACGCCTAGCGCAGAACCCCGGCGACGTGCGCTACCGCCCGTATTTTCCAAAACGTTGCAATCAATATTTGAATTGGTATGGGCTGTAGACTGGTGCTAAAAACAAATGGTTCCTGTCTTAACAGAGGAAATGACGGGGTCGATGAAAGAATAGCTTGGCGGAAAATTGAGAATTAATCTACCGGAATAAATACGAAAAAAAAAAGGAGCGAATTATAATATATATATATGCAGCTCGAAAACTGTTCACCGCAACGTGGAACAATTGTAGGACGAACGTCGTATAACGTCGTGAAACAAACATGTCGATGGCCATCCCCCTCTCCTCCCGGAGCATCAGAGTTCGAGTTCCCGACTTCTTGATGATCGGAGCCGGCGAAAGAAGAGTTCGCGCGCTGGGAAAACTTCCCAGTCACCCCGTGGCTCGTAAACCGAAAAGCCATAGGCGCCGACCGGAGAAGGAAAACAAACAAGACGCCGAGAAAGACAAACAAAAAAATAACAACAGTAGGCTAGGAAATGCGGGGACGACACATTAAATGCCAAGGCTGATAAAAAAAGGAGAAAAAAAAGCTTTACGAAAGCAAGTAACTAGCTAAACAAAACCGAAGAATCAGCAAGCAACAGCCCACGATCAACACCCGCCGCCCAAGCTAAAGTATTTTTACGTTCTCTTCATTCTTCGCCGGTTTCTCCCGTTGTTTTTACGGGCGCTTAGTCGCTGCTTAGGCAAGTTGACAATACAACGAAGGCGCAGGCTTCTTTTCATTTATTATTTTTCTCGTTCACTCGAGCGTATTTTTTTCTGGCGAAGCGAGGGAAGAGAGGTGTTAGCCGAGGTTTCGATTGCGGGATTGTCTCTGGAAGACGCTTTCATAACCACGTCTGGGTGGACAAAAGACTTCCGCTGCGTGGTCACTAATCACTAATCGTGATGCCCCCCCCCCCTTTCCCCACCCCCCGGTAATTAATCCTTATCGACCAAGACTCAGCCGCTGCATTGCATGCGGACCGGAAAGAGAAGAACGCCTTACACGTGGATGAACTCAGTGGCTAAGAAAGGATTAGTTCGTGGAGTATACCACAATGACTGTGCATTTCCTCTTTACTGGAGCGTTCATGTAGCCTCGCGTATCGACGCCAAAGTTGACCGATAACGAACGTGTTCTCCTAATGTGCCCCACTCGAAGGACGGCGCGGAAAGGGGATTATAAATTGTCCCCGCGAAGGATATAATGACGTCGTTAACAAGGGCCGTACACCAACTGGCGTGTAGAGCTCGCCGCGAAGGTACGAGCCACGTTCGGCTATGGTAAAATTTTGACGCTGACGCGGAGAGACAATTTATTCCGGCGAGGAAGACAAGACCACATTGCTTTACAACCTGCATGCGTTAGCTTTATATATATATATATATTTTTTTCCTGCTTGTGGAAGGAGATCGATACGATTTTGCTGGACAGGCTGCTCAAAACCGCGGGCGATAGATGATGCAATATATTAGCATCTAGCTTGTTGCTTTTATCTTAATCAAAAATACATATTTAAAAGAACGCACCAGAGACAGATCCGCTCACTTTTATTGGACGTGGTGACACGTCGTGCGCCAATATTCTGATTCTTACGGTAGTCTTGAAGAAGCTTATTTCTCATCATTTTTTAAACTAAAAAACTAAGAAGAAGAACAATAAATTCACGTGAAAGTTTACGAAAACATTTCTTAATCCAGAGTGGACGATAAGAAAAAAACACACAAAAAACAAGTTGCTTCTCGAGCACAGAGCCATAGATGCCGGACGAGAATCGTTGGCTTTCTACTTCTCCCCAGGCGCCTTTAAAAATGGCGAACTAATTTAAAGTCGAGTGACAATTTAAGAATGCTGGCTAAAACTCCAACTCCCGCGCGAGCTTTGTACCTTCGATAAAACTCGGGCGTATCGGGGGCATGCCCAGCTCAGGCTCGTCAGTAGGTAACCAGCACGTGCTGGAGGCGGAGCTTTGACTGCAGTTTTAGCCTCTTGGGCTGTCACGTCGACCGACTCTTGGAATGAGAATAATTCGTCATAAAAAGTGCTCCTGTTGGAGCAATACCTAAATACTGCATTTCTAGAGCATTTTCAAGTTAGTCCGTCGGAGCACCTTGACCAAAAGATTGAAGTCGCACACATATACGCGGATGTAGCTGCACCACCGAATTTATATGCACTAGGACATGGTACGCAATTAGTGATGTTTATAAGTTGCGGCTTCTTTTCACTTGTAACTCCCCTCCCATACCACACACTCATACCACACGCAGTCAACACACACAAAAAAAGAAGATAAAGTAGATGTGTTTTTGTATACTTTTTAAACATTCACGCATTCAGTAGAAGAGAAACAGAATCAGAAAGCTAACCCTTTTCAGGAATTCGTTTTCAACCCAACACCCCCGCAAGATATAATATATTTCTTGAAGTTTTTAAATTAAAAACCAACGAGCAAAAAGTGTTTCTTGAAAGCGTTTTAAAAATATTTAGTTTTCATTGTACCGCTCAAAGCCAGTAATCTGACATAAGGCAAGCACGACTGCTCCCTACTGCGCTTTTGTATATGCTATTCTGTCTTCATGACGCGTATGCTTTATGAAAGCTTCACAGCAGATCTCGAAAGATTAATCTAGCAAATTAAAGGTAAAGGGCGAAAAAACTGCCAACTAGTGTTACGCTAACTGTGAGCACAGACTAGTGTCGGCAGTTTTTTTTTCCCCGTTTCTCTTTCACAACTGGTCTGTCATCCAAACTAGTAGCGTGCATGAACGTGCTCATCCATGGAAACTAACTTAGACGGTTAGAGTAGATGTTTATCAACACGACCTCCGACCACAATAAAAATCATGAGCCATTCCACTCTGCGAAGGTGGATGACCAGCGAAGCTGTTTAGCACACGACACAGACGTGACACAGAATTTCGAACAAAGGTACGAACTATCGCCGCCCCGAGGAGCCGGAGGAAACTAGACACGCGCGACGGGACCACCACCCGGCGGAAAGTAGACACGCGCGACGCGGGACCGCCACCCCTGAGCGGAAGGAAACTCTAGGCAAGCGCTTGCAACGACGAGAAAGAGACGGCGCGCGAGTTTTTGTTGACGCACACGAACAATCCACGGAACCCTAGCGATAAGCAGCTTCGCTGTAAAAAAAAAAAACAAACACACAAAACAAAAAAGCCAATGTCGTTTTCGCGATAACCGTGACGCGCGGTGTATATAGTGCGTACTGCTCCCTGTATTTTCTCGCGCTAACGGTCCACCTGGTTCTGTCTCTCAAAAAGCGCATCTTCCGGAGGCTTATTTCCTCTTCGGAGTCCGGGCTTTGGCGGTCGACTACCGAAAGCGGTGCACGTTCCTTTCGATTGCCTCGCTAGCTCTGACTAGCTGCCGGCACATTCAGCCACACACCGACTGCAGCTCCTATAGAAAAACCGCGTAGATCTCGCCGTCCGGTTCTCCTGGCGAGCGTTCTGTTTCTGACAACCCGGTTGGCCTAAGGCCCGGTTGGCCGCCATGGGCTCTATCGAACGCGCGCTATCGACGTTGACAAGAACTGCATGAAGGGGTGAGAGAAAGAGGGGGGGGGGGGGTCCGGTCTTTTTTTTTATGGTTCATTTTTGCTTGTTTGCATTTCTTTTTTCTTTTTTTGTTAGATTCTTCCTTGTGATTTTTGCCTCGGACGTCGGGCCCAATACCACGCGAGCGTAAAGTAATCTCCCCGATGCAAAAGCCTCTGTCGAGACGTATTTCTCGGTGAGGTACGAGGAGGTATAAGGGTATATGGGTTTCTGCCCAACACATATCGAGCGCACAGCTGGATTACTGTCTACACTCTAGTTGGATCACACTTTTTTGTTTGTTTTGTTTTTGCGGGGAGGGGCGAAGGGCACTTGGTTTCCGAGTGATTTGACACTTGAATGAACAAGAGCTACAGGTTCTCGAGCCGCGGACACTATTAGGGGCGGAGGGGCTCGTACGCGGAAGCGACCAAATGTCAACGCCAGCAGTGTATTTTTCGAACGACCCTGCGCTGTCAAGTTACGACGAGGCCGGGCGGTAGGAAACCATGGATATCTGAAACAGCCATGTGCAGCTGACAAGGTGAATATCCCCACCTTGCCTCCGATTCAGCAGCTTAAGATGGATACTTGGAAATTGACATTCTCTCAAGAAGCCTTTTTACAGGAAGGCTGATGCTCGATAAAATAAACATTAAAAACACCCCTATGCTCAAAAAAGAAACAAAGAAAAAAGACGCCATTGCCACACGCGGATTATTAATCCTCATCCCTTTGCTCCAGCAAATACTGGAGGATTCGCACTTGTGGTCATCTCCAAAAACTATTTCAGTTTCTCGCCTCTTTATAATTTAGATATCAGTTTTTTACGGCACTCTTGCGACGCTGGGGTTTGGTTATTATAACTTCCATCGTTACCCAAGGCACCTTCTAGACATTCGCCACTCCAACGTTTCTTGAAGAAAAAAAAAAAGGGAGGTTTCGTTGTCAGTATACTTGTGCTATTTGCATTTGTTTTTGTTTTAAGTCTTTCTATCGCTTATATTGATTCACTCGATTAGGACTCGTACCTTCAAGTCACCAGCATTACTACAAACGCAGAAGAACAAAAATTTAAACTCAGTCAAATGCGTTTTTTTTTTTTTTGAGCTGACGTGGCTTTTTCTGTTGAGTGCGTTTTCAGCGCCTGCAAACTTCACGTAGCAAGCCCGCACAAATCTGGCTTCGGGTTTTGGATTAGTCTTTCCGACTGTGCGCTTTAGAAGAAGTCGGTAGCAGCGTGCGAAAAGGTGTACGCATCTGTCAGCTGCTTTAAGTAGCCAGGTTTACTGAGGCGGTCCGGTATGAAATCAGTTACCCGCTTTATCGCACGTGCATAATAGAAAATTGTGTGATCGCTGAGTGACGTGAGAGGTAGGTAAATACAGGTGGTCATGCTGTGACAAGTGCGCAACAAAAGGACAGGGCAGGCCGATATCAATTAAATGCTGGGAATATCTGCTACATATACGACCTCTGATATTGCCGAGTCGGTCACGTACGTATAGGAAATTAGTATACATAAAACACACCCTGTATTCTATACATGTATACACTTGTGTCCCAAATAACTTGCACCAAAAGGTTAAAAAAAAAGGAGCGGTTTGTAGGAGAGCAACCAACTGTATTTTGTTAGCAAACGTCCTAGGAAAAGAATAATAATTTATTTAGTGCGTCTAGTTATTTAATTAATGAAGACAAATGAGCTAAGCTTTGAATTATTCGTTTAAGATCCGAGGTGTGAATTGGAAAGTTGTGGAGCGCATTAACAGACACCCAAATGTCTTCTTCTTTTAAGAAAAAATATATTTCGAGGGACTTTTTTTTAGGTTAATAAAAATAATCGCGCAAAACGGATGATGTAGCAAACTCCTTGTTTGGGTGTTTCTCAATGCGCTCTACAACCTTTCAATTGGCACGTCAGCCCTAAAACGAATAATTAAGAAATATAATTAATTGTATTTAATAAAAACTAGGCGCACGCACGCAAAACAAATCGTGCACTTTTGTAAGCCGCTTGCTAACAAATCACAATTGGATTTACTCCCGCAAAGCACCCCGCCTTTTTGCTTTTTTAAAAAAGTTTGGTGCAAGTTATCTGGTACACCCTGTGTATACGTGTATAACAAAAAAGACTTGTGCGTAGTGCAGTGGTTCCAAAAAAGGCTATGAGCATGTGCGTAGTGCAGTGGTCCAAAAAAAAAAAAAACAACACGAGTTTGACGCGAAATATTTTATTTAATTTCTCACGTGAAATAAGAGCACACCTATTTTCACAAAGAATAAGTCCCCCCCCCCTCTCCCCAGCAAGCCACACACACACACCAGTGAAGTGAGAACTAAGATAGCGATATGCCCTGCCAACGAGAAGCGCAAGCACTTTTTTTTATAGAAAGATTTTTATATAATTAAGAGCTGCAAAAACACATAAAGCCGTTTTTTAAGTAGCCCATGCAATCTTAAGCCCTTTCTTTGAAGTGTCATAATGTGATTATGATACACTTATTAGCATCGGTACGTGTGTCTTCTCCTCAGTGTGTATCACAGTATTTGTTTACCCGGTTGAAATAGAAGTAGCCTCCATTTAGAATTCGCGCGGCATGTTGTTTTATTGCTGTTCCACAAATGCGTTTACCGACGCTAGCATCGAACCTTCGTTCACCATCGTGAGCTGGGAATTGATGTTGCATACATTGCATAATAGCCAATCTTGTTAACAAAAACACAAAACATTTTTCTCGCTATTCCACGAGTGCACTTTACCGAGGCGAGCATCGAACCATTGCCCTCCATCGTTAGCTGGAAACAGATGTTGTATACGTTGCATAACAGCAAACCGCAAAATTTGTCTTAAAAAAAAAACAAAAAAACATTCTGTTGTTTTTTTGTGAATACCGCTACCGAGGCTAGCATTGAACATTTTCTCTCCGTCATAAGCTGGGAATATAGTGTTATATGCGTTGCATAATACCGGAACCCAGAATTTGTTGCTTGGTGAAGAAAAAAAGCACTGTACATATTTTATGGCCTGTTCTTCTCGAGACTACAGGTATAGCTGGCCGAGGAAGGGAAGACTTCGTGTATACATAGCTGGTTTTGAGCTTCAAAAACGTAGATACAGACGTTCGCTTATCTACTCACTCTCCAAAGCTACGTGAACGCGGGCGTGCTGTCCTTACGCACAGATTTGTTGCTGAAAAGATCAGACTGTCAAGTCGAAAAAATGTCGAAGAAAAGTAACATTAAGGCTACCTGAGGTAACCTTCTTGGTTGTCGTATGTAGCCACCCTGCCGCGCGCGCGTGCAGAATGCGACACTGTACGAAGTTACAACGCCTCACCTGCAGCCCACGGCAAGCAGATCAACTTATTTTGAATTCGGGCTAATACGCTTTACTTGAATCCATGTCAGCTTCCAGGAAACCCGAAGACGACTAGTTTCCTCGTGGTAGTACATTCTCTTCACAATGAACGCGAGAGGGTCATTTTCTGAGTCTGCGATTCGTTAATTTGGTGCTTACGCCCTACGGTTCACATACGCGAATGCATCGTCGCAAAGTAATTCTAGGAGTCGAACTGCGTCGTTCTCGAAAGCAAACAAACAAACAGACAAACACAAACAAACAAACAAACAGACAAACAAATAAACAAACACACACACACTCACACACTCACACTTAAATCAGCTATTTTATTGCTCCAATAACATGGAATGTTATCCATTGGCCTTCGATCCCTTTCATCGAATTATATTTATTGGGTATACAGGAGGATTTTTGTTTTAGTGGGTTTAGACTTTTTTTCATTTTATTTAAAAGAAGGAAACTTTTACTAGGGTTCTTTTAGCCTTGGGGATGAGTTGGATGGGTCACCGGGGCCACGAGAAAAGAGGTCAAAATTGTGTTAATGGGTTAGCTAATGAACAAAAGTTTTTTCTTAATATTGTAAATGCACATTTTTGAGGCATTCTGCCGTTGAAGAACTGACGCTCGACCTTATTATGGTCTGGACGTGTCATGAGAGCTTGATTAAAAATTCGTCGTAGGTGCTAAGGGTCAAGAAATGTCATCCTTGTACACGGCTTCACACCGAAACTATGCGAGCAAAGAGCGCTCATGACGTCGATCCCTCTGATCTGCGCTTGCGTTGTGCCGCTGACGTCAACCTACGACGCGGACATGGGGTTGTGGAGCCGACGCAGGGTGGAGGCAGAGCCGTATGTACTGAGAGGAGTTCGACGGAGAGGGGGGGGGGGGGAGCTTCTAGCTAGAATAAGCCCACCTCGCGGTAAAACAATATGGAGATTCGTTTTCGTTTCGCCACTCCACTCTGAGCGAGCCCACTTAAATTCGCGGTTAAGGGTAGCGTTATGAAAACATTTCTCGTCCATCGGTATTCTATTACGCCTGTAATTGGTCCCTGCATTCAAAAACTGCCCACTTTTTATAAATCTCAAATAACAAAACTTACAAATAAGTTTTTTTTATGTTTGTCTTCAAACAAAGACATGGTTTCTCAATAAAAAAAAGGCCAGCCAATTTAGATCCCGTGTTCGCAGTTTCTGCATAGCAAACCCTTTCCGCAATGTAAAAAAAGAAGGGAATGAAAGACGGCAATTTTTTAGGGATCGTTGCAGATAAAGGCCCGTTCACATACAGACTGGGATCCGGCCAACTCGTCGAATGTCCAACTCGTCGAGAGCCAACTCGTCGAGGGCCAACTCGTCGACGGCCAATTCGTTGAATAGGCCAATTCATAATAAGAGCATTTCGCCAAAGGGCAACTTCCTAAAAGGGACAATCCGTCGAAGAGTGATTCGTCGAATGGGTTGAATGATGGTTCGAGGTAAAATTTCGTGGTTTCTCGTTATCTTTTTACCTACATTTTTATTTGTTTGGACTAGGGACAGAACCCTTGTTAGGTTACAAGTCTGAAAGAAAAATCACGAGATGACGAAGACGGGACAGAACATTGAGACAAGTGCAGAAATGTGCCATCTCAAGATTGTGCTTTTTTTTCTCCTCTTTGTTACTTTTTGTAATGAGCCTTCGCAGATTGTCGTCGCGAAGCGGCGTGAACGGGTGGGCCAGGTGGGTTAACACTTTTGTAATGAGCTGCCGCAGGCTGTCGTCGCCAGCGGCGACAGTCAGCACACGTGTTCCAGTGATAAACGCGCGACGTAATGACCGTCCCCCACTGCACCGTGAAAGACACGAAAGCGGCAAGTTGTTATCTTTCACAAGAGCACATTGGAGGTCAATCACCGTGCAGCGATTTTACGGATTACTATAGGGTAGTGTTTTCTTTAAAATTTCAGGACAAAACATATACACTTTGGCTTTGGAAAAGCGGCAACCAGTTGGCTGCTTCGACGAGTTTTCCTTCGACGAGTGTCCTTTTGATGAATTGGCCTACTCGACGAATGGGCCGCCGATGAGGTGGCCATCGACGAGGCTTTCGACGAGTTGGCCTAGACCCACTGCAGACATGGGGTGGCTAATCCAGAGTGGGTCATGAATTAGTAACACAATATGGCGGGGAAAACATATGGTTGACAGATATCTGTGGTCGTGGTTGCTAGGCTGTCATATCTTCAAAAGGATCCAAACTCTCCCAGTATAGATGGCTCTGGTTGGAGGGATCGACGCCACGGACGCAATTTCATCGCTTAGTTTCTGTTGGAAGCCGTGTACAAGGGGACATTTTTCGCAAGGGGACATTTTTCGAGGGGACTTTTCTTTAATAAAAATTTGAAGAATTTTAGGCGGGATTCGCACCCACGACCCTTCGGTTGCGAGCGAAACACCTACTGACTAGGCCATGTCCACCTGCACGTCCCGCTCACTGGCAGGAAAAGCATGAGAAGCGAATGAGAAGGTTGATGCAAACGGGGCCCGTCAACGCTATCTCGCACCACTCTTAAAGAACCCCTGAAAAGATTAAAAAAAATATATATATAAAATAAAAACAGTCTGGGTGGGACACACGAATCGAGAAATTAAGTTTACGCGAAAAAAATACATTTTTTTAGAGCAATTTGACGGCGCGAGACGCGATTTAGTCGGTAGTCAACTCCTTTCCACTTGTTTTCACTCTCGGCATTTCGGGCGCGTAGAGGAGAAGAGGATCGGCTTGGCCATCACGTTGAGGTGGAGAGAGTTGATGACCATCTCGTTGAGGTGGAATGAGTGTATGACCATTCCGTTACGTCATGGACTTTGCGCGCAGAATTTAAAATAAATCTCGCACCGTCAATATTGCTCTAACAAAAAAGAAAAAAAAATCCGCTTAAAATAATTTTGTGACAAGCGTCTCCCAACCAAACTGTTAAAAAACATTTTTTTCTTCTTTTAGTGGCCTTTTAAAGCCGAAGCTCAAAAGTCCTCCAAGTTTCTTTTTTTTAAGTATGATCGCTCACCAGCTGAACTGCGCAATCACCATTGTTTTTGTAAACCATAATGAGGTCCCGCGTCAGTTCTTCAACTGCATTGTCCCCCCCCCCCCCCCCAAGAAAAAATAAGGTTATTTAAACTTTTTAGTTGATTAGCGAACTAATCCACACATTTTGTCTATTTTCTAATGGGCCTCGTGGCCACCAACTAAGGTACAAGGCTAAACTAATCCTATCGCAAGTACCCTTAAAAAACTAATTCGGAAACCAACTAAAAGAACAAAAAAAACACGTACTAATTTATGTTTCAGGCAGCCGACGTTACGAGCTGATGGGACAAATCATAGAGCTTCAAAAGCACACCATCATGGTGTTCGTCACGTTTCTGCACGTGTTCTATTATCGCTGAACCAATCATAAACAAAATAAAAACGCCATAGTGACTTGGGCTTTTGACTCTGCTTGTTTGGTCTCGTTACCTCGTAGAGTCGGCTGAGTCTAGACTTAAGCTGAAGCGAAGTATAGCTTATTTTCGCATTTCTCGGGAAAAAACAACAACAACAAACACCGACACAATCACGCACGCATACGCGCACGCACGTACACGCACACTGCACGAACACCAAATGCTCGCGTGTTTATTCCCCGCAGATCGAGATCGCATCATATCCTGAGTAAGAACTATCTGAAGAAGCCATGAAACGATTTTTCCACTTTTGCTAAATGCTACTTAGAATCGCTCCCTAACGTTAATAACCGAATCAACTCGCCTTAGTTTTTCTTTTTAGGCAATGGCAGTCCCCCAAAAAAATTTAAAAAAATATATGAGCATCGTTCATCCCCTCAACTCGGAGCCAGAACAAGAGGCCACGTGGCCTGGTGCCTATCCTATGCCAACAACGTTAATCATAGCCACGCGCTGGGGTTGGCAAAGTAGAAAACGCGTGCTGAGCTTCAGGCATTGTTAGAGTTCGGTTATTCTCATCAACGCTGTGGTTGGACACGAGCCACTACCTGAGTGTCCGCCAGAGGCATGATTGTTACGAGCCGAAGTCAGAGTGCTCACGCAGTTCTCGTCTCCAATCCATGAGCCCCGCTCGACTGTAGTCAGGCAGGTGGTTTCGATCCCACAATTGGGGGGATCGGTGACCGCAGTGGTCTAGCGCACACCAGCTCGGAGCATGTGGAGCGAAAGCCCGCGATGCAGAACCCAAAGATCCTGGGCTCAATCCCCACCCCTGCCCGTTTCGATTTGGATGAGCATCGCACCGAGCGTGCGGTCGTGTATCACTACTGCGTGGTGCACGTTAAAGACCCCAGGCTAGCAGTTGTACTGCACTGGCTAAATTGCTCATCTACAGCTGAGAGACCCGTCGCCCGTTGAGGCAGACCAAGTTCTAGGCTGTATAAACATACACATTACCCAAAAAAATCCCACAATTACGTCATCAAGCTCTGCGAAGGCAAGATTGAAAGAAATAGTCCCTTTCTATTTTTATTCGATCTGGATGAGCATCGTACCATCGTGCGGTCGCGTATCACTACTGCGTGGTGCACGTTAAAGACCGCGGGCTCGCGGTTGTACCGCACTGGCTAAATCGCCCATCTAGAGCTGAGAGACAAGTGGCCCGTTCAGGCAGTCCAAGTTCAGGCTGTATAAACATGCACACACCAAACTACTTTTTCCCCTTTTATCCTCGCAATTTCACACGACAGAGAAGCTTCTGATTCAAGGGCGGTCTGTGCGAGTATACTTGTGCCAGACTAATTAACTAAACTTCCTTAATTAACTTTTAATTCAAGTCGTTCTAAAAATTCACTGATATAGTGGTTTTCGATTATTCTCAGCATGGTTCTAATTGAGACCATATGATTATTTTTACTAATTAAAACGTTAATTAAGGAAGTTTAGTTAATTATCTGACTTATCTCAAAGATTAATCACCCACATAATGTCCCCCTGGCCTTATAACTCACCTGCACAAACCGTATTAGTGCATATTTTAAGAATGTTTTGTAATAAATCCGTTCGAATTAAAATGGAACACATCCCATCAAACGGCAACATACGGATTTGAATGCCGTGATGGAAGGATACCAGGAGAAGAAAACAACCGGAAGCAAGGATCAATTTGTTGATATATTAAGGCGAAAGCCTTATATGTCCCATTACGCGAAAAGGCGTTGGCGTTGTGCCCGGAAGATGGCCATAAAAATACGTCATCAAACACGCGCCGCTCAAGGTCAAAGCGGACGCGCCTCAGAAATAAAACACAAAGAAAATCACAGCAACGCAGATGCTTCGTCACGGAAGCCGTGAAGCCGGCAGGGGCGCCGCGCACTTTAAAAAAACGTTCGTGCGTCTACTTACCCGCACAACACTCGGAGAGCCAATTACCGCAACTTACGGAGGCAGCTCAGCGAATGACGATGCCGAAACATATGTTTTGGACAAAAACGCAGTCTGAGTTGTCACATTAAGCAATGCAAAACGTCGTTGTGCGGGGAAGTAGACGCACAGGCGTTTTTTACAGTGCGCCTGCGCAGTGGGGGAGCATGATGCCACCGCCGGAGCGCCGTGTGCAAAAGGTGAGCTTTGGGCTTCATCTCTGCTCGGTGTGTGCTTCGCTTCGTGCGGTGGACTGTGAGGTGACCGCGAGGGACTATGATGCTTTCGCAAACTACGTGTTAGCAGTAAGTGTCGTCCTGTAATTTGTTTTACCTTTCAAAATCTCATTGTTTCACCATATCCATGTTTGTGGTGGGTGATTCAGACGAGGAAGATGTAGTATGAGCCGGGAAGGAAGAGTGGGTTTAATTTTATTATTTTTTATTAAAGGGTTACCCCCGTTGCCACGAGCGTTTTACAACAACCTCAAACGTTTCAATCTAACAAAGTCCCTTGTTTGAACTTAATAACAGTCACCTTCTCGATGTTGCTGTCCACAAGACGAGTAAGTGGAGAAGAGGGTAGGGCTTTTGGAAGCTCAGTCTTGAAAACTACCAGTCTTTCTTTGTGAAGGTCGGATTCGTTGTTTAGTTTGAAGGTGGGAGAGAAGGGGAGAGAGACTAAAGGTTAATTTTTGTGTGTCTTTTAAGTGTCCAGTGTTCGAGCTACAAGGGTGCGTTCGATGTCTGATAACCTGGTCTTTTGTTGTAACTGTAGGTCTCTGTAGGTCTCTTAGTGGAAGTTCAGCGATGGTTGTAGCCGGCCTTAGATTTCTGGGTGTACGAGGATTCCGAAGCGAAGAATGTGGCTGAGTTTGAGACGTCTTTCTTTCCGTGTCTTTTACTTCAACTAAATAGTTTTTTTTGTTGTTTTTTGTGCCGCAGTTTCGGGCACTGTAAAATAAATCAATGTCCACCAGCTCGCCAGCACCCGATTGTTACCAAGCGAGGACCCCACAAAATAAACCCCTAAATAAGTAACAAAAAAGTTAACGAGATCTTGCTCCTCGTAAATATATTGTTTTTATATTTTCTAGAGTTTCCCCTTAGAAATAAAATAAAAATTATTCCAGTGGACAAAAAAAAAAGAAAAGGAACGCCGTTCCATCTTCCGTTCCAGTTAAAGTATAACGAGTTCCCGTACCAGTTCCACCGATGCAAGATGGAACGGCGGCGTTCCTTCGTTCCTCCTAAAAGGAACGCGTTCTAGGAACGCCGTTCCGTACATGCCTCTGCAAAGTCACGAACATTCCAACCCGATATCGTTTCACGACCCCTTCAAATCCTCGTCATTCGCTTTCCTGTTTCACAAGATCGCAGTGCTTGGCTCTCCACGTAAACGCTTGAGGTAAAGCATGCTTGTGTCTTTATTCCCATCAGATCGTGATCGCATCGTGTCCCGAGTCAGAAATATTTTAAGTCCTCGTCATTCGCTTTCTTCCTTCACAAAGTCACAGTGCTTGGCTCTCCGCGTTCGCTTCAAGCAAATATAGACGCACGAACATGTGTTACTAACTCAAAATACGACTTTAGCACAAAAAGGGACCGACAAGGAAACAAAGCAAGCACACGTACGATTTCGTACGACCGCATGTCTCTTTAAAACGTGCTATTGTATTCTTTTCGCGCAACAAATAAACTCCACACTGTAATCATCGCGAAGTGTACCGGGATCCCGAAAAAACTTTTGAAGTATACTGTGTCTGGGCAAAAATTTCCCCAATGTGCGACAACGCGATACGGTAAAACATACACTTGCCGAAACTTCTTAGTAGAAGCTTAGGCATAAACGGACAAGTGTCGATATGCAGTAAGTAGCCAACTCGTATTGAGCAGTCAATAGATCTCTCAAACACGAAAGTCGATGCTGCTCCGGTATTTTAAAGTTTGAGGGTTCACATCCAGTTTTCTTTAACGCGTCTTGGCTACCAGAAATTTAAGGCTGACCAGAGTGGCTAGACAAGTTTTTTTGTTTTTTATGGGGGGGGGGGGGGCGGAGGGACAGCCCCTATGAATAAAAGAGCTGAACCGCTCTAAATAACATGATGCGTCGAATACGGAATACGGCAAACGATTCGAATGAAACCGTTTTTGCTCAGACTTTGTCGCCTAAGGGACTGGAGCAATAGCGTCAGTAAGACTGATTTAGAATGAGTCGGTGTTTTGCACACCAATATTTATTTCCTCTGTTTCATTGGAGATGAACAGACAAAAAACGAAAAAGAAAGGCGAAACATTATTTCCCCACCGGAACACCGCTGAATTCTTGCAAGGATGATGTCGTTTTTGTGCAGAGGCCTCACAGCAGTTCACGTTGGCCGCCCAGTTTTGTTTTTTGGCTCCACGAAAGAGCGGGCAGCAAATGTCCGGCAGATTGAGCGAGGCTTTAATGTCGGGTCACGTGACCAGACTGGTCAATTCCTGCCCGCCTCGGTTCAATAGCCGTCCATTGCCCAAAATAACTGTGCTAGAGCCGAACAACAGAAGCACAAAATGAATAAAAAAAGAACTTGAATAGGCCTCTGTCCCGCTTGCTGACGACGGGACTACGTGCTCGTTATACCGATGAACGCAAATTCCTTTCAAGGTAAGAGATTGAGCATTCGTCGGCTCTTTTGATGTTCGCGACTGGAAGTGCGGAATCACGTTATGGGCCAGAATTTAAAGTCGTTCGATGATCAAACTGCTCAAGAGAAGATTGAAGAGGGATGAAGGCTTTCCATTTCTTTCCATACGTTTTTTTTTTGTTTTTACTGTTAGTACGCTTCCGTTTTGGAGCTCAATTCTAAACACGTAATTAGGGAGCTAGCGCGTGGCATACCAGTTAAGTTTTATACTAAAAAAGACACAATACAAAAAAAAATTAAATTACTTTCGACGTCTCGATAACGGTCGAATGGATTAACTAAAATATTCACGAGGCTTCCAGTAGAGGAGCCTTTATTAACTGAAGCGGTTACAGTAATCCTATTGTTGTTACCGATTAGAGAGAAGCATTATTATTTAGTTTAGTAAGGCTATAAAGGTCTTATAAAACTTTTGGAAATGGCGCCGCAGCTTACGTAACGCTGGTTTAAACCCAGGATGCTATGTTACAGAATGTTAAGTTGGGCTAGTTGGTTGTTCATGACTGGAAGGAAGCGCCGAAAGACGGGGACAAAAGAAGTAGGTAACGACGACACGTGGCGCTGTAGGTAACGTAGGTAAAGACGACAGCGCCACGTGTCGTCGTTACCTACTTCTTTTGTCCCCGTCTTTCGGCGCTTCCTTCCAGTAATGCTATGTTACTTCAGCTGAGCGGCCTCTGAGAGTGTCATTCATAACAGAGCGTGTTGATTTTGAATTTTAATCAAAATGAACGGGCCCAATTCTCCACTGAGAAAATCGAACAGGCAATACAGGTATACGGGAAATCCTGTGTTTGAAAACCCTTTGTCTGCTTTCATTCATTGCGGTCAACGGAGCATGTTTTGAGTGCCGTGCCGTGGCTCTAAGTAGCCTGTTGTGTGCCCCCTGGCTTCCGGGTGTGAAGAACAACAGCACTAACCCCGTGCCCCTATTTCTCCCAAGTAAGCAATCGACTGTCTTTTTTTTGTTTTTTTACGTGTACAGCAATGTTTTGTCTTCTAATAACACCTGTTGACGGCATGCAGACATTTTTTTTTTAAGGTAAATTTTGTCTCGGCTTGCTTCTTCGTTGTTCTAGACAGGCAAATCTATGTCGTTCAACCTCACGCTTTATGGAGGACGCTGAGATCTAGAAATGTATTCATAAAGTAATTTAATAATATTAAAAATAAATAAATAAAGAAGTCCCAGTTCCGAGAAAAAAAGTTAAGGTCATGGGCTCATGGTTACTCGAAAATAGCTATACCAGGGTTCGATGCCAGGGTGTCACTTTGCATAGTATTGTGACTCAAAAAGTATACTTCGAGAAAGTATCCAAGGCTGAAGGAATGCAGACATCAATTAACTTTGAGCCCATAGATCAGTGTGTCTTCGATAAAAGATATATAGTTCTGGTATGCTACAGTTTTTCTGCATGGGACCAAAACTTGTGTTCAACATGCGGGAAAAAAAAGAAAAAAACCCCGGCACTTAAAGGGTTAATGACAGCTACGCCTCTCTACTCCGTTACACAATACGATAAATTCAAAAATTCAAAAGGCTACTACAAAAAGAAAAAAAGAAAAACAAGAAAAAGTGAAGTATATGTTTAACACGAGCGTTTTACGCGTTATGCACACACAGGAAATTTAGGCGGCCGGTTCTTTCTTCTCATTTTTCTTTTTCTTCACATATTATTTTCGCGTTTGCGTAAAAGCCAATATACAAGGACGTAGGAAGAAATCGCATTTGGTTCTATGGATTGAGCGAAATGCCGAGGGTAAGGACCTAGAAATAGGATCTTCTTTTTGACCTAAAAATTGGATCTACGTTGAGACGCCGAGCACGCGAATCAGTAGGCCTGGTGTTCCAGTGGAGGTCTCATCTTGGGATCAAAAGAGACACCGCCTATGCCTCTCGCCTATGTTGCATCGATATTACTTACCCGCCCCTGGTCTACGAAGGCACTATGAGCAAGTGGCTCTTGCGACGAGTGTCATCGTACTTATTTTTAGATTCAGCTATTAGTCTACGATAGGTTACGATGAAACGATTCCCTAAACCACCATTGATATTCGCGCTGTCCTTACTGCGGTAAGGCTCGAAAAAACAATGCGTTGATCCGCGGTGTTGCTGCATGCATTCAAGACAGAAATAAACAGGAAGCAACAAAGCAAGAAAACGTGTCCTAAATTGCGGCAGAAGAACTCTTCCACGCTCTATATAAATGTTAGTTTTTTTGGGTGTTGTTTTTTGTACCGCGCATTCATATTGCTTACCTGTAAGGTCAAACAAATCTCACGCAAAAAAAAAGAAGAAAAATAAATACAAGAGAAGAAAGACAAGCAGCGCACATGCACGCATCCGGAGATGTCGGAAGGATCCACTCAAGTCGCGTTTACTCTCTAAGCTTGCCTCTGAATTTCTTCAGGGCGGTTTTGACGCCGTCGGACGTAATAATGCGACGTCTTCTACGACAAACGCAAAAACGTATGCAATCATTTTTTTTTGGGGGGGGCGTGGGAAGGCTACCACTTCTAGCACGGCGAGGTAAACAAATCTCCGCATCACAACACAAATAAAAAGGGGGAAAAAAAAGCAAAGCACGTTGTGGTTGATTTATGATCTTTCACCGTCGCTCGGATTTCAAGCGTATCTGGGCGTCTTTGTCTCTGGTTATCGCGTTGCATTGCCAGACAATGTAATGCAGCGCCACGCCGGCGGCGGCCTGTCAGGCAGCCGGTCGTCGCGCGGCGATTCATCACGGCGTCAGTGCCCAGTCGGGTGCCGGTGGGGCGGGCAACGCGACGCGCTGTGCCTGGTCCTACAAAAGGGAGCTCGGCCTTTGTTTGCCAACCGCAGCAGCGTTGGCATATCTAGCGAGATGTGGCGGAGGCGCTAATAACCTTCAAGTAGGCTCCTTTCATGGGTCCTCCGCGCCGCGCTACGCCCCGCGGCGGTTCCTCGGACGCCGCGGTGAATGGAGCGACTCGCACAATGCCGCCTCGGTCTCGAGCGTGGGATGACACTTGGCCTTGAGGTATCTCGGGGTGTATCCCTTCCCTTTTGAGACGGAGCCCCAGTTTGTTTGACTCGTGCCCGTTGCGCGCGCGGCTTGTATGTCTCTTCATAATGCCACTCGGAAGGATGCGGCTCAAACGGGGAAAGCGGGGAGAGCTCCGCGCGGGCGTCCAGGAGTGACGGACTCCCACGTAGTGAGTTCGATGAATAACGGGGAAGCCCATGTCACGATGTAGACTAACAAATAGTTCGGTATTAATAGCTAACAAGCATAAACTAGGAGAGACGTCTGGGGACGTCTAACGCTCGAACTGCGCAGAAATATAAAGAAAAAGAACGAGAAAAAAAAAAAAAAAGGAAGTGTTACGGAAGGAAGCAGGGCTGAATATCTGCCCCCCGCTCTTCTGCAATGAAGAGCATGTCACGTCCTGATGGAGGGAGGGGAAGGGGGGGGGGATGAGAGAGAGAGAAAGTGACAGAGGAAGCTAGAAACTATGCAAGGAGAGTGAATGAAAAAGGAGAGGAGCGGAAGCTACCAAAATTCGCCTAGAGTTGGTTTCCTGAAGAAATGTCAGGAACGTGGATCGAAGACCCGTAGGAAAATGAACGTCGGCAGTGGTTGAACAGGCGAGGACACCACTTCGAAAAGGATGTGTGTAGTGTATAACTAACTGTGACGAACTCTTCGAAGCCTGGACTTACAAGTGTTCTTGCCATGTAAGTAACGGCGCTGTCCAGAGGGTGACTGGCGTCCTAACTGAGAATTTGTGAGGAAGCAAAAAAATTGAATCTAGAGTGCGTATTTATAGCCGTATTACCTTTAAATATAGTATTTTTGAAGTGGGTTAAAGCAAGCAATATTCCGCATATCGCGCATATCTAGGCTGCCATTCATGATGGTAACCGGACAAAAGCTCACCGGACAAAAGCTCACTCGTTTTTTCCCAGACCCGGACAAAAGCTCACCTCTTTTTTTTTTTTTTTTGTTACCCGGGCGAAACACGGGCTGGGATAAAGTGCGAACGCGATGAACATTGCACCATTTTTAGGAGAACTGGCATCCCATCCCATGGAAAGGTGTCGACAGATAAGCCATAACAGGCAGAGAAGCAACGATTTGGTACCAACATTTAGGTCATTGAAACTGAGTGGAGCTGAAAAGATCAAGCTTGCTTGACTCAAGCTATGCCGGAGCACCCTTGTACCACGCCCAAGAAACTTCGTGAACCGGAGTTTTTGAACCCGAAGAGTGACCGAAGAAGCGAAGTCACCCTTTGGTGACCTCGCTTTGTCATTGTGCTTATGTCACGCTAAACGCGCACATAAAGGTTAGGCACCGGGTCCCAGAAGTTTGTCGGCCACGCTTATCCAAGCGTCTGGAGGCTGATTGAATGCCCACAGGAAAATCACGCGCTCGTTGCCACGGCGTTGACACAAGCCCGGAGGAGTGAATCCCCAGAGAAGCGGGTGCAAAAAAACCACTCTGCGCCTGCAGAATCGTCTAAAAAATATTTTCGAGGGGTTCCAGGTACACCCAGATCTACCAAGACTGCTGGAGCTAGTAAGGGACTCCATTTGCTTCTAATCAATCGATAAATAAACTTGTTTCTACTCTAATCAACAAACCATGCGCCTGTGAGATTTAATTTATTGTTGCATTTTAGTGTCGCACGCATGCACCTAAGTTGTCCGCACTCCTGTTAAGACCAACATGAAATTTTCTCCGGAGAGCTTTTGTCCGGGTTTGTGAAAAAATGGGTGAGCTTTTGTCCGGTGAGCTTCTGTCCGGGATTCGTTAATGATACAGCAAAGGTTTAGCATTTTCGATGCGGGACATCGAGTGCTGGAAGAGCATGCACGCGTGGTGCCTGTTCCAGATGGGGACTGAGCACATCCATCGGAAAACAACAACAACAACAAAAATAACTCTTGCGCATCCGGGTTAGTTTTGTTTTAGACGTCTTTCAGCGTTTGTAAGTTCTCTTTCTCATTAAAAAAAAGTCCAAGATACTGAGTTGGGGCCTGTATGTGTGGGGTGAAGCCGACGGAGCGCTGTTAGGAAGGTCACCAATACTGCTTGAAAATCTCAGCAAAAAGACGAAGTCTTGATAGGGGCAGGTAAAGGATACGGCGAATGATTTGATTTTATAATGAGGGACGATCAATAAAACGCGAGCGTGACAACCGTGTCCCTTTAGTGACTCTTTAAGATATGGTGACTTTGGTTTAATTCTCTGGAGGAGGAATTTAGGCGTTGCAGCAAGACCATTAACATGGGGTCCTTAGCGTGCGTCACGCAGTATAGTGATTACAGCACAGCACGTACGCTCATCCAAATCGAAACGGGCAGGGCCGGGGTTCAAACTGCCCGATGCTCGGACTCTGCAGCGTTAGATCTCAGAGGGAGTGATAAAACATATTTATTGCGCCAAGTCCGGTGCAAGATCTGCGCTGTGGTGAGCTAAGGCATTCGGCCACCAATACTTTTTTCCCCGATCGACTCGGCCACCGATTCCGCGAAGCTGTGTCCTGAACGAACATATGCGAGCTGTCACGACATCGCATTTAGTCGAACAGGGTTACCCGCTCACCCGCCCAATGTGTTCAGTTTTTCCTCGCTTCATTTGTCGTCCTTTCTTTTTTTACATTTTTTTAATGAACCCATTCGTTTAGCTCGAATACGTTCACACCCATGTTCGTTGGGCTCGCTCCTTTGCCCGTCCTCGCGGTCACGCAGGGCCCATTTTTCCCGCCTCGTACGGATGGGCGAGGACCGCGAGCGAGTCGCCGCGGTCTTTTCCGCGCATTTTGCTCCTCGACGAGGACTACGGTTCGTTTTGCTGATTAATTAGTAAATCGGTCAGCGTTCCCAGGCGAACAGTTCGCCCCGAATGACCTTTGGAGTCACTAATAAGCTAAGACCCCCCAAAAAAACCACACCCTGGGGCTTCCGACGCCCGGTGCTGGCACGCCCCGCGCTGCAGTGATTACTGGCTCTCGTGTAGATTTGCCCTGGGAGTCACGTCGGGGCCGTCGCCGGAGGACCCCAGATGCGCGTGCACGTGCTCGCCAGTGACCCTGGAACGACTGACATTAACGGCTAATCCGCGTGAACTCGGCGCGTCAGAATCCATCCCGTCGTGTCTGCTCGGGCCGGCGCCCGGAGCGGCCGAACGCGCGCCTTTTTGTTTTCGCCCGAGGACTAAGCCTGCCGCTCGCCATTAGGTCGCGCCCGCTGACCACGATTGGGTCGCGCGGCCGTGGGATTGTCTCGGTCCCGTGGGGCTTCAAGAGCAGTCTTCTGTTTCGTGGGAGAACGGAGAGAATCGTTGTCCGACGTCCGCCATGCGGAACGGTTCTTTCCTTTGGCTCGCACATTTCGCTCAATACACGGATAATGCGGTGTATGTGTCACCGCGTTATCGCTATGCGGAGAGCAAGTTCGTCTGCGTCTTGCGCAGGAGTTGCGGTGACGTCAGAACGACGCCGAGCTCTGATTGGCTGATTGAAAAGAATAGAGGGTAGACCTCAAGGCAGCATGCTTTGAGGTCTACCCGACATTTTTCAATCAGCCAATAAGAGCTAGGCGTCGTTCTGACGTCAACGGAACCCCTGGCGGTCTAAAGACGAAACCGTGAAAGTATATATGTTCGAAAACACGCGGCGAAAATCGGCCCTATGATAGATTCGACGGTGCCGCCTAACTGACTGCGAATTCCGCCAGCCGGCGGTAAGGCTGTCACAGCAGTAAAACGCAGGCGAATATACGCATTTCTTCACAATTCCAGGGACCGCGCACTGTCCCCACGATAAAAGAAGAAGAATCGAGTTTCGTAGTTTGGGGGTGACGCGTCTGTGCTCGGTGACCTTTCCCATTTTTTTTTTTCTGTGGCTTATTCTTGTATCTCGAAAACGGTGGGAAAGGGGGGGGGGGGCAGGGGGCACGGTTCAAAATTCCACTTCCGCGAGCGTTTTCACATCTTGATAGTTTTCGGCCGCGGTGAAATAACACTATACTGGCGCTTCCGAATGACCGCTGGCGCCTCGGAAATTCCGAGAAACTGTTTATAAATACATCACACTCACCGAATTTCGCCGCCCGAGAGAGAGCCCTGTTATTCCGCATTTCCATTGCAAGTTAGTTTCTTCTTATGGGCAGACTTTATCGTTGTGCCACCGGCGTATGCTCATCCTATTTCTCTGATTATGTGTCGTCGGAGCGACTGGATTCGTTTCTCCTGCAAGTGATAACGCGATTTATCTCGGCGAGTTTTTATATGCGCAAAATCAAGGGCCAGAATTTCCCAGAAGTGAGAATGTGTCGCGCATATAGTTCACGTCAGCCGCACAAAGGGTTTGAAGTTTTGAAGAGTGGACTACAGCTACGTCCCTTTTTTTCTTTCTCCAGATGCCAGGCGACACTTGCGCATTCGCACAAAGTTCAGGGAACACAATAAGCGGTATATGATACAAAAATAATTTAGCAGCTACTTCCGACATATATATATGAATGGCGGTGGTCCTATGCAAATTCCGATCGCTCAGCAACTAAAACACACAGTGAAGAGATGTCTAGTAAAGAGAGGCGATCATCATGCAGTCAGCGGTGCTGAACATGCCGGGGGGGGGGGGAGGCGTGTCAAAAAGGAACGCCTGTGCATTCATAACCTCTTTATAAGACGACTGATAATACTATGCTTTATATATATTATGCTCATAACAATATTCTACTAATGTGTTTTTTTCTTTTTTTTTCAAATTGACGAATTGATTTATGGATGAGAAGCTGAAGCACATAGCCATGATTGAGTTTCTGACGAAGTAGGGATGTTCGGCTGCTGAGGTCCACAGAGGCATCAGAAATGTGTAGCGTTGTATTGGACGTGAGCCATGTCAGGCGTCTGGGTTCCGAAGTTCAAAGAGGAAGAAACCAAAATCGTTGACAAACAAATGAGTGGCGTCAACTGCAGTCAGTGGTGTCAGGTGTTTCCAAACTGGTTTGGAGGCCTGGACGAAACGCCGGAGAAAATGCGTTGAACAGGATGCGGACTTTTTGGAACCTTAAATAGAGGACAGGTTCGCCAAGATAAAGATACGTAAATTGTTCCCATCCTTGCATTATTTAAATATCTACCGATCGACAGGCATTACTTTTTGACCGTCCCTCTACCTTGCCCATGGAAGTCTTGTGGTCCCTATATTTACTTCATTGATCCCTGAGGTGCTTGCAATTTTGCTCGAGAATGGACGATAGCATTTAACGTGTACCAGGGACACAGAACACGTGTTTGGCCTGAAGGTGGACAGCAGTTCTGAAGGAGAAAATAATAGTATCTCATTTTGTAGAACAATTGCCCCTGATTCCGAAATTTGATTGCGAAACAGTCTCCGCGGCACTGAGGTTCTGTTTCTGTCCGAGGCGCAAGGTACAGGGCTTAAGCCTTGGGTGGACTCTTCAACGAATATTTGGGGGGGGGGGGGGGGTTGCTCGCTTTGCCACTTAGAGCCCCACTATTTTGCTTTGCTTCCAAAAAAGTTTAATAGACCGTTTTCAAAAGTCCATCAAGCAACATTGATGGTCGCCATTTTTGGGCACGAAGCGCGTGATTGGTTCCGAGTCCTCGCCGAACGGTGACGCAACGCTCGTGTCCAATCACGTGCTCAGAGCACGTGATCAAGCAATGGCGGACGGGCGATGACGGAGACTTTTGAAAACGCGTCTATTACATGACAGTAATACTTAGTTTACTACCATTTTAGAATTTTCCCAAGCCGAAATTAACGCGCCGATTTAACGCTCGCTAAAGTTTATATCGGAAAAAGATTTTACGTGCTTGTAAATACAGTCGAATCTCGTTAATTCAAACTCGAGGGGGACCGAAAATTTGTTTGAATACAGCAAAGTTTGAATTACCGGGAGTTTCCTCCCATAGAGACGCATAGGATGGGACCTGCATGTTAGTTTGAATTATCCGTAAGTTTGAATTAAGAGAGAGAGAGAGAGAGAGACCAGAGTGAAACAAAAAAATACAATAAAGAAATTATATATATTTAATTTGCATTATAGGCGAATAACTGTTTCCTAATATATTTTCAAGATATTTTTTTTTATAAGGACGATAAATACATTAGCTTCGTTCGATTTATCTGCGCCGCCTGCACCGGTGCAGAAAAGTGTAGAGAAGTGTACTTTCCGGTATGTGTATTGAGATACGACCGGAAGTACCCGCCCTACACTTTTCTGCATCGGTGCAGGAGGTGCGGTTAAATCGAACGAAGCTATTGATTATCGGATGTTTTTATTGCGCCATCGAGTACGCCTCATTGGGACTCTCGATGGGGAATAGAAACCACTATACATTGTTTTTAGAACATTGACAATCTTATATTTGTTAGAAATGTTAGTAAACCTTTCTACGCCGCATTAACATATAAGCTACTTGAGATAAATATTAATGCATATTACTACCTTCTATATACGTATATATTTATATACATATAAAAAGTTTTAACCTTAACATAGGTCGGAAGATAGCCGTTCGCACACAGCAGCGCACATTTGTCTTGAAATGCTGCCGGCCAGGGGAATCGCAAAAGTTAAGAAACACAGGGCGTGGCGAGTTCAAGCATCTGATTATCTCCTCGCAGCCAATCAGACCGCGGAATCAGTCGATAAGAAGGCTCGTTAACCAATCACGAAACGAGAAGCGTGCAGGTATATATAGGCCGCTCCCCGAGCTCCTTAAGCTGACGGTGACTAACTGAGGGAGAGGAGGACGTCGGAAACTGGGGGAGAGAAGGACGCGTGGAACGTCAGAACGCCCAGCTCTGGTCGGAATGATTAGTGGGTGTACCTAATGCTTTGTCTCCACAGCACTCGTCGAACGAGTTTGAATGCGAAAACCGAGCGCCCGACGCCGGCGTTCTAATAACGCGTATACGACGAGTGGAGTGGAGACTAAGGCAGCTATGCGGAGCGGAAGTCCGTCTGCATCATGCACAGGGGTGGCGAGGATGTCAGACTCAGAACGCCGAGCTCTTATTGGCTGATTGAAAAACAAACAACAGTAGGGTAGACCTCGAGACTTCTAGCATTGAGGTCTATTCTCCTTTCAATCAAAGCCAATCAGATCTCGGCATCAGTCTGACGTCACCGCGAATGATGAGGCGGAACATCTGTTTAGACCCCAAAATGAAGTCTGCGCTGTGGCATTACGCGATGCAAAGCGTCATGCTTGCATTGGGTAATGCCACAGCGCAGACTTCATTTTGAGGCCTAAACGGATGTTCTCCGCCGCATTCATTCGCTGAGCTGATTTCGTAGATCGCAGAGATTGGCTCTTTGAGTGTTTGGCGGGTAAGTAGACGCGCAGGCATTTTTCAGAGTGCATGCGCTCTCGTATCCTCTTCTTCCTCGGTTTCTCGCCGCATAGCCCAAAATCATTCGCACGCCGCACACTAGAAAGCAACGAATGAGCAAAGCTTTAGGTAATTGAGGCGGCTTGCCGGTGCATTCTATAGCATTTTACCAGACGATGGTGTCTGAAAGGAGGCTTTGAAAAAAGGAGGAGAGCCGCTCGCTCAGCTTCTTCGTCCGTTTTCTCACTTGTATTCGATTTGAAGTTCTCAACAATGTTGAGCTAGGGGAGGAAAGTAGAACGCCAAAAACAACAATCCACTTTGTTCTTACCGGAGGAGAGGGACACGTGTAAGTTATTTAAGTACTTTGAGTGCGCTAATCATTGTAAACGAACACTTCCTTTCGTGCCAAGCATAGAAGATTTCGGCTACGTTAAGCGTATTTTAGCCTCAGAAAATTGTGCGTTCCTAACTACGCGTTTTTTAACTAACCTAACCTAAACCAACCAACCCTAACCTAACATGCCTCGCAAAAAAAAAAAAAAAGTTAGCTCAACTCTTTTAACGCTTTCGTCTTTGAAGCGCACACGTCGGACCTTCTTAGATGCCTTAATCACGTAAGACAAGGCATGGCACTGGCGCATCTTTCAACTCCAACCAACATGCTAGTCACTTTCTTAGTTCTTTATGAAATTTGCTGCTTTTAGTTATCCAAATCAGGTAAGGCATTCCGAGTTGAATATGTCAAAATTTGTGTCAAATTCCGCAATTAGGAAAAAAAAGAAGAATATTTAAATAATTAGGTAAATCCCGCGGTTTCCATGATCTGTAATTTAAATCACACCTGTCCCCTTCTCATACCCCCCAAAAAATCTTGAAACCATTTGTTTTAGATCTCAAATTTCCATTACTCAGTATTTCCGATGAAATCCCGTGTTTTTATTTCAGCCAAGGAATCATCAAACAAGAAAAAACTTCTGTGCGGATGAAAATGACTAATTGGCATCCGTCTTTAACTGAGCTGCTCACCCTGCACGAACGAACGTCTATAGGAAGTCACTTTCCAAAGATATCACCTCGCACATAGAACGCCCACTACGGCCTACCACAAGGGTCGCCGGAGTACCCTGGCTTTTGCCTTAAGTGTTTCGTAACTCGACACTTTATTGCTTCCGTATCCAAATTATAGTTACATGTCGTCAAAAGCTTCCAAAGACAAGTACCGGTAGACCAGCTACGTAACATGATACTCCCCCCCCCCCCCCCCCCAGCTCTCCCCCGTCCTTCCAGCGTATACAAGCGGCGTTGTAGTATAGTCAACCCGAACGATAATTTTTCCTCGGTAAAGCTTTTACACTCTTCGCTCCTCTTCTGCTTGGAAAATACGCCAGAGAATGTGGAGCCGAAACACGGACAAGCCCTCTATCGAAACAACGTCGAGCAAGTACCCTCATGGGCGGAGCACTCGAGGCAGCTGGAGCGCGCACCCTGGGCGAAAGCGAGGCGCCCGAACGGAGTACCCGGGGGCCAGAAATGGCTCCTTCCATCGTTCCCCTTATTAGAGACAGCCCGCACTTGGCTACTGTTTTCCCAATTGGCGTTTGTGCTTTCCCTTCCGACCGCGAGCTTCTCTTTCCTCGACCGTTCTTGAGCTCCGGAAGACCGGCGCACGCACGAGCGCGGAAGCGCGGAGAGGGGGAGAGGGTCGGGCCCGACTACTCGGCCGCCCGGTAACTGATCCCGAACACGTCCGCCAGGAATGAGTCTTCCGTCGCGGCCAACACGTACGTCAGAGATCATAGGCACTGGCGTCAGGACTAGCTTCGGCCTTTGAGGGCAGGCGAGGGGCCACGGCCGCTATTGATTTGACCAGCAGCCCTGTCTCTCTCGAGCCGAGATTCGCCTGACACACACTTATTGACGGCGTGCAGGTCTCGGCGTTTCGCCAGGCCCCCCCCCCCCCCCCCTTTTAGGTTGCTTTGTCTTGCCCCCGCTCACTGTCCCTCCGGACGAGACAGCGCCTTTCTAGATGGTTCGGCTAAAGATGGCTTACTCGTGGAGAGGCTGCCGCTACTCCGGGCTTTCGACGCGGGCTGCGGTACCGAAGAGTCACCTTTCGAGTGTCCTTCACATCTTTGTGGAGGAGCGATGACGTTTCGATTGGCGGTGGCTGGTTGCATGAGCGACGGTTTCCGGGTACAACTCTAAGGATATCCGAAGAACTGCGCGAAACGTTAGTTGGTCTGTTCGTAGTTATTTTAACTGGCATCTGGTTCTCAGAATGTTCCGAAATAAAAGTCACAAAGGAGCGGTTATGTAACCAGAAAACTCACGAGTTCGGTTTGTTTTACTTATTGCACGTAGAGTCCTGCAGCGCTACGGCGAACGACACGCCATATGACTTTCTTTTAGCTTTATATTGATACGATTTGCAGAAAAGAGGCTATCTTCTGAACTTCTCATACATTCGGCGGAAAATGTAATCACTCTGCGCGAACTCCTGAAGTGAACCTCTTTTTTTTTTTTAATAAGCGATACGGATATATTTGTGCTTTTTCAAGCCCACAGGGGGGCGCACTTGACTCAAACTTAAAACGTTTGTTGTTATTGCGATGACCCACAAAGTGTGAGTGGATACAAAGAAAGCGAGCGAACGTCTTGATTTTCCCAGACTGGCCTTTCTACCTTGACTATTTGAAGCCGAGGTTGTGTTTCCGAGGCTGTCATGTCCATTGGAGAGAGATGTCGAGGCAAGACCTGGTAGGCAGATATTTCAACGCGCTACTTACTGACTGACGCCTGTTGGTACCTCGCAACCCTGGAGATATCGGCGACGCGTTAACAGAGCTAGCGGCCCATAAGTCTTCACTGCAGCTCGACGTTAACATGGACAAGGTCCGACGCTCTGACAAACTACACCGGGGAAAACGACATCTCAAACAAACAAACAAGCAGGGGCTGTCGTCTTGGCGAAGATAGACGGCATTTCTCGTGGCCCAAAAGTAAAGTAGCAGGCTCTTTCGTCGTCTTCAAGGCGCCTTTTCCTTCGACGAGAGGAGGGCTACGGAGCTCTAAACTGTTGAAGTACCGTCGCAAGTCCTTCACCACCGTCCAGTGCGAAGACATGACCACTGCCACTCGAAAATAACAGCACTGGCTATGTCCTCTCACCTGCAGTAGGGAGGTGTTCTTGGGAATTCGAAGCCTCTTGAGATCTCGGTCGCTGGCGTGCCGAAGCGTGAGCGACGTCGTTTAACTTCGTTTCGTCGCTGATTTGTCCACGCCCCCGCGGTGTTTTTGTTTTTAAGTTGGTCTTGGAACTGGACGAGTGTTTTCTCGCTTTTGCTTCGAGTGGAGGAACTTCGGTTGAGCGTTTACGAATGTCTCTCGAACCAATGAGCCGCGGAGAGTTTGAGCGCCTGGGCGAATGGACGCGCGACCCGAGACCGACCGAAACGGCGGGCAACAGTGCATTTGCCTGAGGTTTTTTTTTGGGTTTGGGTGGTGGGGGGGGGGGGGAGGGGGTGATATTAATATTGCAAGATGCGCACGCTTTCTGGGAGAAGTGGCGTTTTCCTCAGTTGTCAATTCTGATTTCTTTCACACAACGCGAAATAAGGTATAAATGTATCCAGCTACGAGCTGTTTTAGATTACGGGCTTCGCCTAAATCAGCTGTAATCAAACGATAGGCTATACAGGAATGGCGTCATCTGCTTGTGTATTACATATGGTTATTATAATGCGTTCATGCCGGTTTAAATCTCCCGCTCACGATGAAAGATCACTGAGGATTTTACTATAATTCAGAACACCAGTGCTGTGCAGTTTTAATGCATCGATCGAGTTCTTTTTTTTTTTTTAACTTGAAATGTTTTTTGGCTACGCGCGCAGTGTTACATTATGGGACGTCACACACCCACACACTAATTCAGTTTCCCCGCTAAATTTAGCTGGGGAATCGACGTCACGTGACCTGATGTCACCTGACTATGCGGCAATTTAGTGTCTGCTCTAAATTTAGCGGGAAAATTAACGTCACGCGACCTACACCCCAAATCACTTTTCCCGCTAAATTTGGCGGGGAAATTGACGCCACGTGACCTGCTGTCACGTGATGCTAGAACGTTTCACGTATGCAGCACAATTGCCCAGCAATTTGCCATGCAATTCCCCCCCCCCCCCTCATTTTTCTACCAAAGACAGAGGGTGGAATATCTGCTCGAGACAGCCTATAGAATCGTCAATAGGGAGTTGTAGGGAACCGTTTTCGTACATCCGATAAGGTACGATAAGCCCTCCGGTACGAACTGCACATATGCGCGAGTCTTTTGCACATGCGCAGTTCGTACCGGAGGGCCCATCGTGCCGTATCGGATGTAAAAAATAGGGATTCCTAAACCTCTCTAATGTCCGTGAACAGCGTCCTCCACCTGCACGTAACGTCATCAGAGTCGCATGGCGCCAACCCGGCGATTGGGCCCCAGCACGACGCCGATCGTCCATCGACGCATTGAATGAACACGACCGAACGCTCGCTCGCGCCGCACTCGCGTCCAGTCTCTGTCTGCGCTCGATCTCACCGGGATGACGTGGACATTTCTGGTGCACGGCTTCGATCGTTGGAGCTGGTGTTCATCTGGAGCACCGAATAACTAAGGGGTTATACTATTAACGCGACAGCGTTAAGGAGCTCGTGTCGCAGAAAAGCCGGCGTCGGCGTCGGCGGCGTTGCGACGGGAAAAATCCTGATTGGTCGATAGGGTCGTGACGTCACAGCCGCATGACCTCGCGCGGGAATTTCAAACGACCCACAACGTCCACGTGAAAACGTGACGCCACGCGTCACGTTTTGGATTTGGAGATGAGGATCGTGGTGTATGTATAGGGTATTCACTGGCGGCCATAGCTGTTGCGCGACTGCTGAGCGCGTGCTAACGGCGAGCTTCCGCAGTTCTTTTGCAGCGTGCATTCCGCACCATCGAGCATGCCTGTCTTGGCAGCTTAGTAATGCGAGCTCGTTCTGAGCATGCGCTCTAAACAGCACCCACAAGTATGGCGTCAGTGAATACTTCCATACGAGCGGTTGTGTTCAATAAACTGAAGCTGTGTTTGAAACTTGCTGTTGTTTTGTCCGTTTATTTTTTTTTTCATCTTCCCGTGTCTCCGGCCGGGTATGATGGAAGTTCTTCACCAGTTCTGCCTGTGCTTTTACCCTTCCTGCGTAGTTTATTTTCGCGGTGAAATAAACATTGTAAACATTTTTTGAGGGGCACGCTGCATAATCTGTCGTTTTGATCTTAGCCTGGATTTTGACATTACGGCGGAACGCCAGTATCGCAATCTTCCTTAAGCGTATGATGCAACCTTTTTTTTCTTTTTTACTGCCAATATTGTTTTATTTTTTAGGGAGAAAGTACAGAAACCGTGTTTGTGAGCAGGGCGGCATGTACCAATTCGTGCGCGACGTCGGTGGTTGCGATATTTTAATTTGTCCTCGCTTCCCGCTTAAATCTGCAGGCTGGTCGCGTGTGGAGCGAAGGTCTGGCCATCGCAAACGCCGGCGCGTTATCAACATCAGACGCCACCTTCCCTTTCTCCCGGTTCCGCAATACTTGCCGAGACGGGGGGCGGCACCCCGGAGCGAACATGTCGCGGCGCGAAACAAGAAATGAGGCGGAACGCCTGTCTCTTCGTCTCCCGTGACCGCCGTGATTTCCTGAATATGGAAATTGGAATCGGGGAAAGTTCATTATCGGGTAATTAGACTGGGCGAAAGGAGCAGCTAATGAAGGAGCGTTTCCCGACGCGCGACTAGCACTAATGGAAATCAGAAACCTACCCTCGAGAAAAAGGGGGGGGGGGGACTTTTGGGCGTCCTGATTTTGCTCCCACAGCCGGCTGCGATTCTGCGCTGCTTAGTTGCCGTGTCACATTCTCTTCCAGAAACCGCGTGCCACTCGAGAAACAAATGGGAACAACGGGGGATTCTCGGAACCTATGCGGGCCTCGCTTTCTCTCCCTCCTTCTTCCTTTCTCTCTCTCTTTCTCTCTGAGCTCTGCAGTCATTGATGTCGGACCTCCTCCTCCTCTTCCCTCTTGGTCAAATGGCATGCAGATTGATCTCGCATTCGATGGCGAGAATCACTACTTTAATTTATTGTGTTTCCGCTCTTTGGACGGCTTTCCCCGCGGGTCGCGAGATCCAGCGTCTGCTCTTGCTGCTGCTTCCGTTCTCGTCGCGAAACTCACTCACACACGCGCAAAAAAATAAATAAAATAAAAACAGAGACGTGACTCTTCTGTTTTGTTTTTGTTCCACCAGCCGTTTTCAAGGGTTCGTACGGGTCCTATCTTTACTCGCGTCTCGAGTGTCTTTGCGTTCCCTTTTCTTTTTTCTTTTTGTTTTATGCAGCCCGGATTTCAGGATTTAGATTGCCGGTTTGTTTTTCTTCCCTCTTTTGGCTCTGCGGGTTTGCATGCCAACTGTCGGGGCTCGTTACGGAGGAAAAAAACGTATGCGCGCCGTGACTAATTAATTGAGGACTGTTCGAGTGGATGTTCGCCGTCACATGTGAATTTCGCGACCCGATAAATCCCGCAGTGGGGGCCCCCATTCTCCCCTTCTTATTTCAGACTGTAGGAACTGTTGGCACATATCTACTTTGCCGCGTTCGGATTGATCTCTATACGCTCGCTTTCTTTCAGAGCTAGTCTTGCGTCTTATAAAGCGAAAAGCAGTGAAAAGAACACGAAAGGAGCGACTCTTTCCCACGATTAACTTTGCGCTCGAATTGAACGATTAATATGCACATCCTACTACCGCTTCTGTTAGGTAAATGCGATGTATAATCTTTGGCGTGGCACGTGGAGCGTACGAAGAGAAGTCAGGTAAAAATGTTTCGAAATACTTTTACAATAAACGCGCATAATCGGGGGATGACTGGTGATCCATTTCAATTGAAACGTTTTAATAGTCAGTGTGCGTTTGTGGTACTTTTTGTTTGTTGTATAGGGCGTCCCAAGTCACCAGGCTCGAACTAAAATGGGCCGTAAAAATCGGCGCCTGCACGTAGCAATCTAAACTTTTCGTCAAAGGTGTACTTCACAGGTCGGTTTTATATTGCATAAATTACAAAGCGTAGCTCCCTTTCTGTAAAAAATAGGGCCAAGAAACTTGCCAGGGTCAACGACGGGCGGCGACGCAGACGACGAAGTAGTGATGCAAAACTATCGATAGATTGACTATCGATACTATCGATAGTTTTTCCAAAACTATCGATAGTGTCGCAGAACTATCGATAGTCGACTATCGATAGTACTATCGATAGTTTTTCGATAGTCGACTATCGATAGTACTATCGATAGTTTTTCGATAGTTGACTATCGATAGTACTATCGATAGTTTTTCGATAGTCGACTATCGATAGTACTATCGATAGTTTTTCGATGGTTGACTATCGATAGTACTATCGATTGTTTTGCGATAGTCGACTATCGATAGTTCTATCAATAGTTTTTACTATCGATACTCAGATTTCTGGCGACTATCAATACTATCGATGGTACTATAGATAGTTTTGCACAACTAGAGCGAACACAGTTGCCGCACCGCTGCTCTCCTCCCTTCCTCCTCTCTTCGCCCAAACTCCCGTATTCGTCATCAATGAAAGCTGAACCAAAGTTGGCAGGGTACCTTATGATGTACCGCAGGAAAGGCTACAAGCGCGAGCTCCTTGCTTTATTTAGTGACTCTAGGTGCCCCCTTAGACTTGGAGAAAAAAATATTGAAGTGCCGCAAACGGAAACAAAAATAATATTTAGGTTTTAAATGTGATATTTCACACACAATAATCAAAAACTGCGCGTCAAACCGATTTCGAGGAATAATTGTTGATTACGTGCTTCTCTCGCGGTTTAGCAAGAATGCAATCGACATCAACTTAAAGTGCTCCGTTTATTTATCAAGTGATCAGGAACGCCGTTTACTAAAGTACGTGTACCTTCAGCTAAGAGACCTAAGCGTACGAGCTACGGCTGCAAACGCATATGGTCAGCTATCTGCCGGTAGGGTCGAACACTGGTTCAGCGGAGATAACACAAACAGCGACATGCGCATCCCACTGTGCCATGCAACATGAGACTTTATTCTTCTTCTGCGTCGCGACCCCTAGATCTCGACATCGAGCACGTGGTACCGCTACTCAGCCTAAATAGCGCTGACAGTACACTGACTGAGTGTACTGCATACAAATAAACCTAAAGCTCGAGATAAATCACCTACATTGAATTATTCGCATTTGTTCAGCTAACACCTCTGACCCAACTCACATAACCAGCGCAGACTATATCGCCTACTTAGGAGCCGTGCCGATGAAGTCTTGCTCTCTAGAGGTGCCACGTGCGGACAGCTGCTATCTCCGAGGCGGCACGACGCGCCTAGATACCGAGTTAGCGACTGCGCGCGCAGAAGTAGACGGTAACGCTGCACAAGCATCTGGCAGTCAAGCAGACGTTGC
This sequence comes from Ixodes ricinus, assembly GCA_037355805.1. Taxonomy (NCBI): domain Eukaryota; kingdom Metazoa; phylum Arthropoda; class Arachnida; order Ixodida; family Ixodidae; genus Ixodes; species Ixodes ricinus. The sequence continues at coordinate 173,405 of JAZHYW010026958.1, read as the reverse complement.
ATGTTCTTGCACTGACGCCAGCGACCGCCAGGCCGATGCCAGCAATGCGCTTCAGTACAGCTCTGTCTAGACTTGCTGACTGTAAATACAGCTAGTGACCTAAGCTAAGACCTGGCATGTTACATTTGCACGAGCGCTTCAGTAGCGCTAATGCTCGCGCTTATGCGTGCTGACTCAGCGTTACCAGCTTTATCTCACCGCAAAACTGGCAGTGGCAGCTGCTAGCTGACGGCACGTGAAGATCGCTGCATCAACGTCCGTGCATGTGTAAACGTGCCTTTACTCTGCCGTGTAAATTGGGTATAAAGCCCCTTGATAAAGGCGTTTTTTACACGTACCGCCAACCATTGTTATGGAAACCAGCGTAAGACACGTGCCACGAGCGGGTGATCCGCTGACATTCGCTTCCAAGGGCCGCTCGGAGAAACGGGGACACGGGCCTCGCGAATGCGACGGGTCATGTTTGGCGCTCGCATTGACAGATGCGCTACCTCTCTGCCGAGGCTGCTTGCGACCACGGTGGTTTATTAAAATGAACATAATCTTTTTGTAATGTAACTTTGGTTTAAATATAAATGCGGACAATAAAATCAAAACTTAAAGTAAAAAAAGAAAAAAAAAAACGCGTTTGGATCTTGCCGGCGTTTTTGCTGCCAACGGATTTCGTCTGCGTGTCGTATGCTTTCTTTCGCTGGTTTCCTACACCTTCGGACGCTGCTCTCGACGCCATCTATCAATACGCGCGCGAAACACATCCCGCAACTCGACTTGGTTGTCTGCGTCGCCGCCCGCCGTTGACCCTGGCAAGTTTCTTGGCCGTATTTTTTACAGAAAGATAGATACGCTTTGTTATTTTACAAGAAAAAACCGACCTGTGAAACACACCTTTGACGATAAGTTTAGATTGCTACGTGCAAGCGTCGATTTATACGGTCCATTTTAGATCGAGCCTGGTGACTTGGGACACCCTATATGAGCCCGAAAAATGCAATAGCGCGTGAACCCTGCCAGACGACTGACGCAAGAGCTTACAATTGCGAGGAAAGTACAAATTATCGTCAAGCAAAAAGAGAAAATTATTTTTTTGTTATTTTCTTATTTTACATGCACCGTTTCTTAGAAAAAAATTGCCGAAATTGGCAATAAATTGAGCGGGACATCGCAACATCTCACAACGAGAAACAAGAGGAGTGCTGATAATTTTAATGCAAGGTAAGAAGCGTTTGGACCGAATTTACATTCTAGTCTAAAATGATAAAAAATAATTTAATGTTAGTGACTATGTTCATTCGGTCCATGAGTCGCACGGAAGCATAGTTACTCCAACTATTGATTATGTGGTGTGCAATACAATGGCGTACACACAGTGGCGTCACGAGGGTCAGCGGCACCCGGCGGTAGCCCGCCGCGACACCCCCCCCCCCCCCCCCCCTCGCTCTCGCGCGGCTCGCCGCGACTCCCCCCCACCCTCGTGGCCCGCCGTGATACCCCCTGAGCGCTGCACCCGGGGCGGTCCGCCCCCCCGCCCCCCCCCCCTTGTGACGCCACTGCGTACACACCAAAAGATGTATTTTGACGCTATAATGCCTAGAGAACCACGACCTGCTCTCTAAAAAAGCCGGTGCGTCTACTTACCCGCACAACACTCGGAGAGCCAATCACCGCAACTTACGTAGGCAGCTCAGCGAATGACGATGCCGAACCATATGTTTAGACCAAAAACCGCAGTCTGAGTTGTGACATTAAGCAATGCAAAACGTCACGCTTGCATTGCTTAATGTCACAACTCAGACTGCGTTTTTTGGTCTAAACATATGTTTTGGCATCGTCATTCGCTGAGCTGCCTCCGTAAGTTGCGGTGATTGACTCTCTGAGTGTTGTGCGGGAAAGTAAACGCACGGGCTTTTTTACTGTGTGACTTCGAACAAAGCACGATAGAGAAACAAAAGCATTATTCTTTCTGGCGGTGATTTAGCGAAAATTACGCATCTTCCGAACCGCTCTTTTTTCTCTTCTCGTCCTCCTCGCGATTCGAAACAATACAGATTAACGTTACGAGAACAGAGTGTGATATCCAAAGTAGAGTCGCTGACAACTAGGGTATACGCAGGGTGTGGCTTGTTATGTTCACGCTTCTCGTTCTGTGATTGGTTTTTCGGCGTTCTCGTCGGCTAATGCCGAGACCCTGATCGACTGAGGATCGATAATGAGATGCACGGGGCTTTGGAAACGGTAATGGTTAAAAGCGCAACAGGACAACGGACAGAAAGGAAGACACAGACACAGCGATTTTTAACCATTATGAATCACCAACTCGCCCGACACTCCACCCTCCTAAGCTGACTGACTATGCGGCCAGAAACGGCGGGAGAGGAGGAAACGAGAGAGTGCGTCGTCCGCGCGCGCTCCCCTTTCTTCCTTTCGCTGAATTTCTGGCCGCATTCGAGGCATCGGCGTTTTAAACGTGCGATGGGTTATGACACGATGCACGACGACAATACGCTCGCGTGTTTTTAGGCGGCGTGAAGGCAGTTGCGCTCGCCAGGCGGCCCGGACGAAAAGAAAACGTCCCGCTCCCAGAATCCTGTAGCCTGTGCAAAGTGAGCCGAGCAGATGCATGGCACTGTCCTTTTTCGTGTATGCTCTCTGACGTTTCTTTTTTTTTCTGCTTCTGGATTCTGGCTAATTAGTCTTTTTTTATGGATAGGGCGTGTGGCTGCGTACATCTGCGCCTAATTATCCGCATAATTGTCTACGTTCGGCGGGGCGTCGTATTCAAATAGATGTCTTCAAATGGCGCGCTTTTTGTGTGCGTTTTTGGCGTCGCGGCACAAAGAAAATCCGCGCCACTTGTGGTAAAATATTCCAAACTGCTTTCGCGCTTATAAGCGGTAAAGATCTTTTTATCCTAATGTATTTTCTCTTTCGGTAATAAATTCTTCGGGAGTAATTAACGCATTATGTGCGCACTCGGTGCCTCTGATATCTGGGTTCCTCTTCTCGCCCGCCGTTTATTCCTCGACAAGGAAAATTGGACGTCCACAGATAATATAGGAGGAGAATGTAATATGCGCGAGGGTAGATACAAACATATACGACGAAAACGTAACTGCGCAAACCCGAGGAGGGACATGCTAAAGGCCGCGAAGCGACACGGAGGCTGTAGCGTGTCATCGGCTTTCACTGACGTCGAGAACCATCACTCATAACTCGCTCCATCTTCTATCCATATTCCGCGCGAACCGAACCGCGATAATTGCGACGAGGGAACGGCCCACTGTAGATATTTCAACAATGCTGCAATCGGATTCAAGTGCGCGGTTGCCAACACTGCGATGATTGCCGCAACAGTACGCCCCCCCCCCCTCCCCTTTCCCTCTCGCGCGTCATAGATTTCGGCGCCGTTCGAGTTCACGGGTATGGCGGACGAAGTTGCAACATTTATCCATTCTCATGCATACCATAACCCGAGAAAAGACCCTCCTCCATGACTGAGAAGACAGAGGAGGTTCGTGTGCGCTTAAAGCTCTAACAAATTTCGGGGAACCGACCAAAGAATACTCATCTGCATCAGTGAAGCAAGAGGAAGCGTATTGTATAGGAGCTATGCAAAGATTTACAGCTGCTAGGCTCCCTTTTCTAGTTGATTATGGTATAAAAAGAGACACTCCATTGAAACTTGGAGCTCCCGCACCGTCGTAGAAGCTAGCCTGCAGGGAATTTTCAAATCTGAAGCCGCGTCGTGGCGGCTGTTCATTCGTATGACACCATAGCGACCTTGGGGGGTGTGTAAAAGGGATTTTCAATCGACGGTCCTTGAGCACGAACATGAAGTCTAAAAATTTTGAAATGAATTGCGGAAAGCTCGGATGCGCGTGCAGGATCGAGAAGTGCTTCCGTTCTACGCGACTGCCTTGCTAAGCGATATCCTAACAAGTGAAATGGCCTCTCGCCAGTTCGTGGAACAACGCCACAAGGCAAGAAGCTGAATGAAGAAGATGAAGATGAAACCTTGCCGCATATAGACGCTTTAAACACGCGCCAGATTGAGCCGCCATTGCCGGCCTTCTCTCGTTTTACCGAGGTACCGAGCCACTGAAGCGGGCGTCGACGAGCCTCCACAAAGTCCTATGCTGGGCAGAAGGACGCAGTGGCACCTAAAGTGGCAATAACCTGTCCTGCTGTGGCAATGATGAAGTAAAGCGAACGTATTAAGGGGAAACAAAAATCGAAGGTCGATAATGGTGGCGTCTATGCACAGCTGCCTGAGAACGTCCTTCAGCGCCGTCCTGTCTTGCGTGTTTCTTTACCTTTGTCCAAGTTTTTTTGTCGCTGTCCCTTCCCAAGATGTTCACATCAAACCAACTAACCCAATACGTATTATTATTGTACCTCCTAACCAATAATGTTGTTACGCCGCACGTGTATCGACCATTATGCAGGTTAGTCGTTTTTATTTCCTCGTACTCGAACGCGTCTCAAGTTTCTTTTTCCTGATTTAGAGAGGTAACAGGTCCTTCGCAGTATGTTTCGTCTTTATAGTCATAAATTACAGCGGAATACACGTGTGGTCCAGACGGAATAAACAGGTGTGATGTGCATTGTTGTTAGTAGCACCGTTTTAACGGTAAATCATTATTGGAACCTCCATCGCCATTTCTTTTCGCAGACGAAAATATTTGGGTCTAGTTCGTCGAAGCTGGTTGGAAGGATTCTCTCTAAACCGTTTTGTTCGGTGGTTGTACCTCCGTAGCTAGTTTGACCTTTCGGATACGTTCAAGCTCCTAGCCGCGCCATGCCTCAATCGCTACGACGTTCCAGCTGAAGAAAAAAGCGACGGGCAACAGTCTTGTATCAGAAGCGCTTCTCTCGACGCGGCTCTCCCAGCCAAAGCAGCCGTTATCGAGGGACATCACACTTTGGCCGAGACCGAATAGGGTCTCTGAGCCCCGAACAACTCGTCGGTGAAGCTCTCCACCATCCATCCTTAAATCGAATCGAAGACACTCCATTCTTCGTCGTAATTCGGAGCGGGGACGGAGGCCCTCGCCACCTCCCCTGCCTTCGGGACGCGCTCGACGAGTCGGCGTGAGTCGAAAACGAAGATAAGTCGGAGCAGGCCTCCGCGGGCAACGTTAGTGGGGGATCAAGGGATTTATGGTGTGCATCTCGCGCACATTTCGCAAACCATTGTTCTTGCTGGCAACGCCGCCTGAGTGTCGAAACGGCTCCCGCCCTGGTCAGGACCTCGCGGTGCGCTATAAAGATATGATCGAACTAGGCGACCGATGATGTGCTCCCGGCGCCGCAACATCCGATGGAGCGTACGTTGGGCAACCCGCTCAGACATCGTTACCGACTAATGCTTTGGGTTACCTACCGAGACGACGACTTCGGTGCCGTTCGCCGCTGGCAGCTTGTGTGGGTATCGGCGCCGGAAACTGTTTCGAAACAAGCGTCGGGCACTGTCTATTGTGCTCGTTAGGGCCGGGACAGGGAGCGAGGAATAGGTTTACCTTTGTTTTTACGGGGGTCTCGTTAGGCCACAGATTGCGGCTGTTGCAAAACAGAGGTGAGCAGGCTCGGCGAACGCTGAAATTGATCCATCGCCCGCTACTGTACGTCGTTGAACAGACAGTACGTTGGTTAGCGTTTAGTTGTTGTGTTTGGCAGGTTTGGAGGTATAAGCAGGGTAGTGAACCGAACCCATCAACAATTCGAAACCCGATCAAAACGGTTATTTTTGGCTAAGTCGGGGAGAACTAGAAGTCAAAACATTTTGCAATGAAGCTGAACCGGAACGAAAGAGCAATCTCACGCGGCGACTATACCGGTTCATTGTAAATCGGTTCGGCGATAACTTGGGCTGACTGTAGAGGTTGCCGCCGCGCTTAATTTTTTTCTTCGGCGAATGGGTTGCTTAAGTAGAAGGGGAACTAAACACCTTACACGCCCATGAAAGGCCAAAAAAGGAAGAATTGCCTGAGCGCACTGCGGCCAACAAGAGCATTGGTCCCCCCATGAAATTCTTCCCTAATAGCCGCGACTCTATTTTTTTTTCCTGTAAAAAATAAAGAGAAAAACACGCTTTCGTTACTTCTAGTTGACATAAAAGAGTTGACAAGAAACATATGACGTTAATCCAGGCCAGCAGATAGTAGTTAACCTAGCGGAACTAAATGAGATGACACGTTATTAAACACATAACAAGAGTGGCTTCATTCCATGCCCGCATGTACCACAACCAGAAGGATTGCACTTAAGTAAATGACCGCGTGTACACCTCTCTCCGTAGCGGTAACTATATATGGCTCTAACTACGCTCCTCTCCGGCCTGGAAGCTCTGATCGATATTCTCACTAAGGACTTCTTTCTTGGACAGGAGGTGAATGTGTTACTTTTGAGTTTCCAGGCGCCGGGCCTGGTGTTCGAACATTGAATCCCGAACGCAGGGTGCGGCGTTCGAACGCCTTACGCCGAATGCCAGACCCTGCGCGAGTAGCAGACGACGCTCTTGTTTGCTCTGATTGGAGGGAGACAGTGGGTATAGACCGTTTTACTGAAAGAGGGCGAGAGAGAAAAGTGGAAAGGGCTACCGGCGCTTTCCCCTTTCTGGTTGTGTAGAAAGAGTGAAGGTCCCGGATGAGAGGCTTGGCCGGTGTTGGGTGTCTGCTGTGCCCCAACTTTGGTCGCACTTTCTTTTCTGTTTTAAACTCGCAAACGTAATTACAGACACGGGCTTCGATGGCAACAGTCCCCCGGTCATCGGGACACCATTGCTCGGTCATAGGGTGCACGAATAACGGCAGAAAGTGTCGAATGCTTTCCGAGGACCTATGTAGCTTGCAAGGAATCCGGCAAGGCGAGAGCGGCTCCATCGCTTTCCACATGACCCCGGTCTCGGCGGCAGTGGATTGTGTCCGTAAACCGAAAAGGCGTTTCCTCAACGCCATCCACTCGACTGCGCTCCGAACATTTTGTGAATGGAGCGCGCACCGAACGCTGTACCGCCAATGAACATGGGGTACGCTCGCAAGGTGCGTGCCAGTTTTCTCGTGATAATTGCTGTTTCAGCTTGTAAAATTTTGTAACTGAATTTATCTTCATATTGATAATTTGCAGTGGTGACTGACTCAATTTTATCATTTACAACACTTAGTAAAGGCTCATTTCCGCCGCCGGGTGAGGCTAGAAATTGTTGAAAAGGTAGTTCTATCGGTTTTCCTGAATCGCGATCTCCTGCGCGATACCAGAGAGCCGGCAAAGACGCTCCTTGGAGTGCCGCTGGTGGGTTGTCTGGGTTGTTTCAGTTGATTGGGCACTTTGAAGCGCTGGATAGTCACTGCAGGGTACGTCTCGTGTGTTAACGATCTGCGTTTTCGAGCCCAGTGTGCACGTTTCTTTGTTCGAGTCATGGCATCCGCCAGTGCGGCGACGGGGGAACAGCGGCAGCGAACGTGTCAGCGATAGAAATTGAGGTTAGTACTCAAAATATTGCATCAAATAGTAAAATATCTCGTAGCTGCTTTGAGGCTCTCTGCGGTTCAATCTAAGTACATCTAGAACGTCTTAGACGTTCATCTACAAGGAAATATAAGAACAGGGACACGCAAGTTAAAAGCAGCGCAGCAAAACGATCTGTAGCAGCTCCGGGTGTTTACAAAAGTTAATTGAGATTCCCGTTTCGTGTATCGCTTGTTTATTACTAAAAATGGCTACGTTGAAATAGGCCCATTGCAAGCAAAAATTGATGAATGGTTCATCATTTCCAGTCATGCGGAAAGAGCTTAAAAACATTGCAGCCGCACTCGCCTTGCCGGATTCCATGCAAGCTACATAGGTCCTCGGGCAGTATTTGACGCGTTCTGTCGTTATTCGTGCACCCTATGACCGGGCAATGGTATCCCGATGACCAGGGACTATTGCCATCGAAGCCCGTGGCTCTAATAAAGTTTGCGAGTTTAAAACAGAAAAGAAAACGCGAACGAAGTTGGGGCACAGCAGACACCCAACACCGGCCAAGCCTCTCATCCGGGACTTTCACTCTTTCTACACAACCAGAAAGGGGGAAAGCGCCGGTAGCCCTTTCCCTTTTTCTCTCTCGCTCTCAAAATGGCGCTACCCACCATAAAACGGTCTATAGGGGACCAATTCAGCAAGGCTTTGCGCCTACCCACTAAACCTTCCAATCAGCGCTCGGCGCTCTGACATCGTCGCACTCTCTCCTCCTCTCCTTCAGTTTCTGTCCGCATACGTTATATCCTACCCGCAGGGCCTGGCTGGTTCAGTGGCTCCCTAAGCAAACTGTACAGTAGCCTGACGGACGAATTTTCAGACCAGACCTATCGAGGCATTTATTGCGGTAAGTACTAGCTTTGTGCAAAACGAGGCCAAGTAGTTCATTGCTGCATTGAACAAAGGGTCGTGATTCTACGGACATTTTTGTCGTAATTGTGGCCAGGTTCTGTTTTCGTTTCAACATGTACAGGTATGTCAATTCGTTTTCGTAATGTTGAAATAACACAGGTTTCGTTTCTGAAAAGAACAATTGCACCTAATCTCTCAGGGGTGGTGCAGCCTATAGTTTTGTTTTTAGATGAAATAGTTTGTTTATAAAGGAAATTATATTAATAACATCGCGCCTTTACATGTGTCGCCGCATTTCCTCGAAATGGTTGTTTATTTGATGGACGCTTCGACTTTTTAATAATGACAAAATGTGTGGAATGTTACCAGAAAATTCGTTCGTGATGTAGGGGAAATTTTGTACAGAAGTTTGAAAATGTGACTACCAGTGACACAGTAAAAGCATGAGTGACACGTGCGAACCACGAACTTGCGTAATCCACACTTGACGAGCAAAAAGTTGTACGCCTCTCCCGCATTCTGTCATGTTAATTTGGTGCGATGAAAACATTAGACGCAATCTTTGCGTCCGGATACTACAAGTGTCGTGTTCTCAACGCAAGTCGCAGGAAGGGCACAGGCGGCCATGGTCAAAGGTGAAGTTATGAACCGGTTTGAACCGATTCGCGCAGTAGGACCTGTAATCGCACGGAAATTGGGCGTACTTGCCTGAATCGGAACGGAACCGGCACAAAACACTGCTGAACATCCAAACCGAACAAAATGGCCGGTTCGACATCGCGGATATACTCCCCATCACACGCACACAAAAGAGTGTGACAAGGGAAGCTTTTCATCCTTCCCAGCGGCCGAAGAATTGTGACGAACGGAATGGAGCAGAAAATCGACCTTCTTCTGGAATGCTCGAGAAGTAAATAAAGCCCGCGTCTACGCAACACCGTTAAGAATAGCCATTGTGTCGGTTATATGAACGTCAATGAAATCTGGCGGCAAACCAACGCGAGAAAGCGGACACCAGGAAAAAAGTTTTTCGCGCCCCATTTGGCGCGGTATTGAACCAATGGCGCGCGTTGGATTGGCACTGTAGATTTGAGAGTCATCAAATTTCCGCAAACTCGCTCTTAGGAGAAAGCGGCAGCTCGAAAGGGACGCGCTGCTGGCTTTTCAGTTTCCACGATTAGTTACATTTTTCTTTTTATGTTTCCTTCCAGTTGAGATGGCTCCGCTACAAACAGAGCTTGAAAGGAGTATTCGTCTGGTTGCTCTCGCACTAAAGGCGCGTGATGGATGCGATGCTACTGTGGAGAGGAAAGGAACCTCGAGAAGAAAAAAGAGAAGAAGAAATGCGCATGCCGCGGATGCCTAATCGCGTGATGGATGAGAAAACGCCGAGCTGTGGGCTCGATGCTGAATATCAGGCTCACCGCATCCGCAAACAAGGAACGAAGCGAGGAAAATAAGTGAAGAATGCGTATCCTTAGAGGTGCGACGCTTCCGAATGAAAGTAGTGAGACGGTCCTGACGGATATTGTTGGGGATCCGTTAGACAACATGAAAGGACGGTGCATGCCAGCGCCTTACAGTCATCAGGCGCCTAAAAGAAAGATTTTGTATAGGTGTAGACTTCCCTTCGTTTGAAGCTTGGTTTTGGAGCTTCGTTTTGACCACAGTTAACGTCGTGATACCGGGATCGATGTATTTGCATGCAGAAAAACATGAAAGGGTTTCGCTTGCGAAGGTCACGGGGCGTTTGATCTATCGTTTTTCCCCATGTATGGAGGAAACCAGGCAAATCATTCGCAGGTCAAACAGTTTGCTGTGCATCTCCTCGTATTCGTGGTGTCTCACTTCACACTCTGCTTTACGTTTTGCCTTAAAACGAAGGAAACTAAACTGCGGTGTTCAAAGGCACGTCACAAGCCCCTTACACGGGTTCGCATAACATCTGCAAGGTGAAAATGACGTCGTTCGAATGTAAAAATATTCATCTTGCGCGAAGACACCACGTCTTTCTGTTTTAATTGTTCAGAATCCGCGGTAAGAATAGCTGGGTTGTAAGTGCACACCAACATAGCGCGATCCTTCCATTCACCTCATAATATACACATAAAGAAAATCGTTACTTAGGGGATAGAAATCCAAGTGGGACGATCGATCTCTTACTATGCAATGACGAGTGCTCCCAGGTTGTCTCAGAGTTCGATTCAATAATATCGAGGAAAGGGAAAAAAGAAAATGCAGATATAACTATTTGTTTCTTCGATTGTAAGGTGCAAGTTTAATTCGAGGACTCTCGACTAGGCGAGTGTCGCCCTGTAAGGCTGGGCACGCTTCGGAAGTTCTGCAAAGCCCTTAATTAGGAATTATCTTAATTCGTCAAAAGACAAAAACTCCGAGGCCGTCGCAGAATGAGATTGAGTATTTCGGTCCCTACCACGAACAAAGGAGGCTTTTGAGAGCGGGCCGGAAAGCGATAAGAGTGAGCAAAAGTATTTGCTCTTGGAAAAATAAAAGAAAATAATTGGATTTATGTACGCGAAGTGGATTTAAAAGGATTTATTGTAAGAGTGTTAAGGTCTTTTAATTTGGGTGCCCTCGCCAAAGAAAAATCTGTTTGCAGCTACGTTTTTCAGTTGGAAATTCGTGTTTTGAGTATTCTTGGAGCATTAGCGTTCTACTAAGGAGAAGAAGTCTTTCCTCTGCGCTGAGGTTACTTCGACTGAGGTGTGAGGGACAAGCTATTTTAGGTGGACATGCAGAAATCGAATAAAATAAAGAAAAACATCATTACAATGAAGCAAATAGTCCTAACACACCCTGTGTTGTTTGATATTTTAAAGAAACTAACTCCACATGTCTTTTTTTCTAATAAAAACGTATTTTTCCCCGCGAAATCAACGGTATTGTAGGTATCACGAACAAAACGGTCCCAATTCACGGAAATAAGCACTCCCCGAAAAGGTATTTCGCCTTTAAAATAAGTCTTTAGAAATGTTATTCGTGTTCCACGGATCTCAAATACACTATAGTAGCAGCTCATATATATCAGAGATACATTAAACTAGTTCTGATTATGAAAGTACAACTAAACTCCCTGTCGTGTCTTTCCAATTAATAACACAGTTAAAAGGTGCAGCAGCCACTTTGGCACGTTGGCGAAGGGAAAAGTTAGTTTAAAGGGGAACTCCGCTGATCTTTTGAGCTACCTATAATCCAAAGCACCATCTGAATGCGAATGGTTTCCTGATTCAGAAATGCTGTCTCATTCTTCCAGACTCACTCTAGAGTCGAGTTAATTAAAAAGTCACATTTTGTTCGCTGGCGAAACCAACTACATCGTCCTCCCTATGTTTTCCCCTGTTTACCCCGCGTTCACGCGACGAGCAGGCGTGCGGCCGGCAATCGGGTAAGCTCGTGCCCGCCTCTTCTCGAGCTCGTCATATAGCGAGAAAACAGGGGCGTTAGTGCTGATCTGACGTTGCTGATAATTTCTAGTTGCACAAAGTATGACTTTGGCCTACGTGCTAAACTATAAGAAAGTAAAAAAAAAAAGGAAGCAATTGGAATTTTGATAAAACCGTTTCTAAAACTCGGTACGCTCTCGCCGCGGCTCGCTAGTTTCCTGAAATGGCTAGCAAATCCGTTCCTGTTTTATAAGAAAAGGACTGGCGAAGAAAGGTCAAAGGGTCATGCAATACATTTTTTGGCAAATTACCAAAGCAACGCGGAGAATGCTCGGAATGTGGGTATATAGGCGCCCACACGCTCGTGTTACATGAAGGAGCGTGTCATTTGTTATAGATTTTCTTTAAAAAAGTTACTGTTGCAGACGACAGCACGTGTAACTGCTCTTGTAGCATGAATATGCTCCTTGGTGCTTAAGCAATTTACCAAAAGATCTGTAGACAATTTCAAAAAAGCGCTTCATGTTCGGTGCCATTTTCAGCGTCATGCTGTGGCGCGTACTTTGCTCTTCTTCCAATAGCGGCGAACATGCGCGTGCTGGGCTGCGACCTAACACATGTAAGCTGTAATTTTCATTCGTGTAGGCCAGATGGCAGGTTACTGTTCATAAAGAATGCGTTAAAATGACAATTAAAAAAAACTCCGCAACCACGAAGCCAAACATCAAGGTGCAATGAAATGCGTATAAAATACACAAATATATTATTCATCTTCAAATAAAGAATATTTCTTGAAGATACAATAGTGCGTAAGGTACAGAAATGCATTATAAAACTTTTAATTCAAAATAAGTTAACGAGAGTTACTGAAAGAAAAATTTTGATACCCGAATTTTGACTCTTTATTATATATATATATATATATATATATATATATATATATATATATATATATATATATATATATATATATATATATATATATATATATATATATATATATATATATATATATATATATATATATATATATATATATATATATACATATATATATATATATATCTTTATAGAATGCAACGCGTTCAACACTCATCCACGAGTGCACATAGGAAATGAGTGATTTTATATAAGTTTTTTTATTGTTATGGTTTAGCACAGTTGTCCATCGGCTGTAATTTACATGCCTCCCCTCAACGAAATTATTAATTTTATGGTTAAAAAACAAAACAAAATATTCTTAGTTCTATAAAACATTTCTCCGCAACAGAATAAAAATAAAGGCGTTTTCACCCACCACTTCTGCGAGAGAATACTGCACGCCAACCATTTGACATACCATGGCAGTACGGCTCTATCGCAGAATAATAGAACTCAACACCTGCTCCATAAACCTCTGTAATACCAGACAGGAATAGCAACTCAGACTTGAACTTTGTCTAGACGTTTTACTTCTGTCTTCAACAGATCGGCCGCGAGAGTGGAACTCGGAGTATAGCCCGAGCTAGATTCGATGTCCAAAATATTTATAATGTTTAAAAAAAATAACTGAAGCCTTTGTGCCTAGCAAATGTGACTGCGCCAAATGTCGACTACAGTGCTAGATTGTGTACTTTTTTTCTCGATATTATTAGCGCTCCTCTCTGCACGGATGTCGCAGAGGTCACAGCCGGCTTGAGTTTGCGCTTGTCGCTCTTGAAGCTGTTCGAGCAGCAGAAGGACACTGAAGTAGCAGCACGCGGCTATAAAGCATTCTAAGCATAAGTGAGAATGTTTCACGTGACACAAGTTCCCTCGGCAGTGCGCATGCAGCTCGCGCAAAAGAACCTTGACGTGGCTGGCCTCCATTGCTGCTGGGAGCCAACTTTGTGTTTTTCCCTCGAAAGCAAGGGTAAAAAGAAGGTTTCTTCCCGGCACTGTTCCACACCTACCGCGGAGCACAGATTGCTACCCATTGCAAAAAGCTTTTAACCTTGAAGCTGGGAAAAAATAATCTTGATCGCTGTCGCCCGGAAAGCCACTTCGCGGCTGCCCGGTTCGCTCGTCCGCCTGCCCGCCGGTGACGTACGTGGGTATGAAAAAGTAGAGATTTTTCATTGCTGCCAGTAGAGAGTCGCCTCCTGGAACCCGATCGCGGCCGGCGTAACTTGAAAATTCAATAACTTCAGGAAAATATTTTATTTAAAAAATATTTTGGCTACCAGTTGAGAAAGGGTTACTGATGTAGTATGCCAATTTCGGAGCCAAATCGAAGACTACCAAAAATCGGCGGAGTTCCCCTTTAAGGAACGGCTATGTACAATATTCCAGTCTTAAGCATCTCTTCCAGTGCCTTGAACAAGGGGCCAGAGGCGCTTGTGACACGACGGCATATGAGACGACGCTCAGGAAGCTCCGCGACACAGCAGAATAAAAACACACACACAAAAGTTGAAATGCAAACTAATGTGGGAAGTCCTATGCGCCAAGAGACCGATGAAGAGGAGGAGACGAGGGTGTGCGGGGACGTCGGAACGCCGAGTTCTGGTTGGAACGAATAGTGGGTAGAGCTATAGCTAGCTGCCTCTGTCTCCACTGCACTCATCGAAACGCTTTCGAATGCGAGATCCAAACCCCGGACGCCGGCATTTCACGTTCTAACGCGTTCGACGAGCGCAGTGGAGACAACAGCAGCTATAGCTTTACGTCTCCCCACTAATCCTTCCAACCAGAGCTTCGCCGTTCTGACGTCCCCTCTCGCCTCCTCCTCTCCTCACTTTCTCGGCGCATACTCTTTGCGTGCATAAGCTAGCCGATATGTTTCGAAATTACCGACAGGCGTATCTAACGAAGCGAGACTAGGTGACGAAATCTAACGATTCCCGTTTGCCCATTCAAATTTATTTAACAAATGTTTAGACAGTGGGAGGTCAGTCACTCCCTTAAAGTGTAGGGTGACTGAAATAACCAGGCTCGATCTAAAATGGGCCGTAAAAATCGGCGCCTCTACGTAGCAATCTAGTCTTTTTAGTCAAAGGTGTATTTCAGAGGTCGGTTTTTTCTGTGAAATATTGAGTTCGAGGTGGGGAATCTGTTTGCCGGAATGTTAGTGTTACTGCCGCAGTCGATGAAGGAGTTAACACGAGGGGTGTAGAATGAATGCCGAGACGGTGCACTTTGTACCGGAAAGACCTTCGGCGTTTTCAGGTTTATCGAGTAAGCCATTCGATGCCGCCGGGAGACGGGTGTTGTAGCGTTTCAGAATTTCTCTACAGGGTTAGTATTTTGGACTGTGTTGGTAGGTATTTAATCTCATGCATACTGTTTTTTGATGCTCGTGGATAACGCTTTGTCTCTGCTCATTCCAATGTCACGGTCATTACACCTAATAATTATTGCATTCGGTGTGACTTCCTTGGCATAAAGTCAATAAAACATCTCCGTGTACTTTCGAACGAAAGCGCCAACTAAGTGTCTCATGAAAAGTGGTCGCGTCTCGTACAAGCGATTTGCGCTAGTATTTTCTGTTCAATCTGGGCCTCTATGTCTAGAACTTGGTAGCGGCGTTCATTAAAACAATTTCGGTCTTTTTTTTTTCCCAGCTTGATCGGGTAGAAAAAGCAAACACGGCGTTGCTAGTGTTGTGGACATACCTTTTGCGGTAATCTTTTCATCGACATTATTACTTTAACAGTAACATAATGGTTGCACAAGAACGTATGCGCCGGTTTTATTTGTTTTATCGCTAATTTGTATACTTCAATTCACGTTTGGGGCATAAATAGTGCGTTTTAAGGCGAAGTACTGCCAGTCGCTCTACGTTCGGTGCCAATGGTGGCCCAGCAACTATGGGTGCGTTGCGCGACGGGCTTTTTGTGCTGTTCTAGATCTGAGATATGGCGCGATATTCTTCGAGCATCTGTCTGATCCACGAATATGGCCGCGATATCGCCAGGTGGCGCGTCATGGGGAGCGCGCCACGGCGCCCAGCTTCACCGCTCGCGTGTCCCCTGCTTTAGCAGCTTTAGCGCATTCCCGACCTGTACCCGAAGCGGCAATCGCACAGAACCTGACGAGTACACGGCAAAGCGGCAGACGCGTGTATCATGGCGTCGCCGCACACCATGCATCGCACTCGTAAAAGAGACGCTGTCAGCGCTGTCGGGAACGCGGTCGCGGCGACGCGGACGCGAGCATGGGCGGCGCTGCAGCCAGGATCGCTAATGGTAGCGTTAAAGGATGAAGGCAAAATAATGGGACGTCTAGGTGGTATCGGGTAACCGGCGTGTCTTCAACGTGTCCTGCACCGTAGGAATTATAGACCCTTTTACAGTTTACAAACATGAACCGCTGCTTGCGTCCCAAGCGACTTCCGGTCGCTCCGTTTTTGCAGACCTGTCGAGCTTGCTTACATCACTAGTGCTAGAGAAAGCATAAATGCTACACGGAAAACAAAGTTGGAGATCTAGCGAGGGCATTCGGCTGCACGATTTAACGTCTCGGTGGAGACAAGTTGGTTTACGAGAATATTAGAAAAAAATTGAAAAGACCTCGCGCTTCTTGGTTCTTTTGGCGTTCACCAGGAGAATTTGTGGGTAAATGTTTTATCGACGTTTCAAGCGGCGTTGTTAAGGTGGGCTTTGTTAATTTTTTTTATGAATTGGAAGTTTGCTGGGACGTCAAAGACTGGAGCACCACGTGGTGGCGTTTGCAAAGAAAAGGGTCTTATACACTCTTAGAAATAGGGGTGCATAGGAGTACACCCTTGTCCCATATGTAACACCCCAAAACTACATTTGGACGTTCAGTCCATCTGATGTAGAGCTGACGATACCAACTTTTACGAGCGGCTTGATAGCTGCTGGATATGATGTACTAAATAGCTACATGCATATCAAAGGCTAGAAAAAAAAACACTGAGGTTTTGCAGCAGGGCCAAAAAGACTTTGATTGTCTTACTGGAGCCTTTAATGCGTACATCAGCTTTTTTGATAAGTTGCAATGGGCGACTATCAAGTCGCACTTGAAAGTTGGTATCGTCTGTTCGACGTCTGTGGACTGAACGTCGAATTATTGTTTTAGGGAGTTACATATGGGACAAGGGTTGTACCCTTATACACCCTCTATTTCTTCGAGTGTATACAAATGGTGTTTGCTAAAGCTCGGTGTAATCACTTCTTTAATCTTCTGATTTTTCGCCTCCTCGTGTGAAATAATTGCATTACTTCTTTGTATGGGTTTGCAAAGGCTGCAAAAGATTTACACGTCTACTTGTAATATACCGCAGGGTTGAAGACTCCTACCGAGCTGCAAGCTGAAAAAGAAAAACAAAACAAACACGCTACGACACGACGACGTTTTTGTCGCAATTAGAAGCCGCTTGTCGTAAGGAGGCAGTGCAGCTGAAACAGCTCTCGTTTCTTCCCCCCGCGTATTTTACAGACCGAAAATGAGCCGCCGAAATCGTCTCTACCTGGACAGTGCCGAAATGTTTCCTCAGCGGCATGGCGTCATTGCTGTTCTCCGTCGTAAACGGCGCAGGACATTAAAGAGGCTTGGAGAGAGCCAGACGGAAGCGAGACGCCTTGACAGTGCCATCTGTAAAAGAAGATTATAAGTCTAAGCATTAATACAATTTGTGGGTAATGATGCTACTTAGAAGCTCATGCGGCAAAAAGAGAGAAGAGAGAAATCGCTCGGAGAATTTATGCGCGGACATAATATTGCCGCCGCACTTTTAAGCTGGGTGTACGGGTTATCGCTAGAGCGTTTTGGAGCCGAGGCGAACGAAAGAGAAATAAACAAAATATTTCTCCGGTGGAAAGCGCACCAAACACCGCTATTAGGGAGGTTCATCCCGCACATCAGGCGGTAACATCGTGCTAGATTCGTAAGGAAGAGAAAATCTAAATCACCGGAACAACCGCCTTTATTCAAAGGAAAAAGAGAACACCTCGATTACTGGTAAAGCCTCTTGGCAGCCCAGAGCATTCCATGAAGGGACACTGCAACGATGCTTTCATTCTCGCGCATTACGGTTTCCAATGAAACCGTCAAAATGGTATTATATAAATCGTGCGCGAGTTTCTTTCTTTTTTTTTTCGTGCTACGCCCAGCCTTGTAAGTACGTTACGAGTTACAAGTAACTGTTAACTTGTAATCGATTACATTTTAATATAACTTCTTAACGCTTCAATTACTTTTTCCTTCGGTAACGTTTGTTGTAAATAAATTAGATTTTTTTTCTCAATCAATTACAAGTAATCAATTATATGTTTCCGAAAGAGCTAAACTTATTGAGTTGATTTTTTAGGTAAAAAATTGCTATTTTGCCCTTGGGTCACTCGTCTATGTTGCGCCAACATTGAACACTTTTTAAATAGCCAAAAAAGAAAAAGATACCAGAAGCATTATAATGTCAAGGCGCTTAGCGACGTTTTGACGAGAACTTCGAACGACAGCTGCTCTTGTATAAAGCTTAACAAGGTGTGAACGACAAAAAGAAACAAAATAGAACCACAATTTTAACATATGTATGCATTCTTGATTTGGGAATAAAAAGTTAAAAGAAGTAACGTGAAAAATAAGCAATTACTTTCTGGTAATTTTTAAATTACTTTTCTGATGCAGTAACTGATTACATTTCTCAATAAAGGAATTATAATTGTAATCGGTTACTTTTTTAAAGTAACGCGCACAAATTGTCGCCCTGGATGTTGTTCGTGCATCAGCTATTGGACTACGCCCAATAGCTGATGCACATACAACGTCCAAATCGACAAACAAAATTGGAATCCAATTTAATTTCACTGTTATTTCAGCTCTCCGAGTTACCCAGATTCTTCGCCACTCCGCCTCTCTGTCCTACCTACCCTCCCTGCTCCTCGCCCTCTTTTGCTCCAGACGTATCCAACGGAGAACTTCTGGAGGTCTTCGATCGACAACTGTGTTTACCTTTTTCTTCTCGTCTCTTTCTCGGGCCCGGCCAAAAGAGGGACGAAGGAGAGAAAAAGTAACGATGTTATAGTTCCTTTTCAATTCCGCGCAGTATAGTATATATACACGAACCTTCAAACACGACGAGAGCCCCTCAGAAAAAAACAAAAAAGGCAACAAAACAGGCAGGAAAAATCAACCAATGTTCGCCTCCCAAAGAACCTTTATCGAGTCGAATGGCTTCGGGGACGTAGGCGGAAGCGTCCGAGCCGATTTGGCCAATGCCCGGACAAAGGGTCCGTCTGAAGAGGCGCTCGGTGTGGGCTCTCTCTACGGCTTCAAACGGTTCCGGCGAGCTGGCGTCCAGGGCTCGCGGCGATGAGGGCGCAGGTCCACTGCGAACGTTATCGGGGGTCCCCAGAAGACTGGGGCGGCCCCGTGCCGGAAGATGAGTCGTCAGGATGCCGCGGCTATCGCCGAAGCGCGCATTGCATTCGGACGTTCATCGCTCAGCGAGCGACCTCCTCCGCAGCGTTTTTCTCCGAGAGACCTGCGCCCCGTATCTTTTCCCGCGAGCCCGATCCGAGGATCGTTCGTCGTCCCGGCGGACGAGGAGGGAGGGAGGGACGCCCGGTATGTAAATTGTCTTCGAGGGGGCCTCAGTTAATTAAGAACGCTAATTAACGAGTTGATCTCGCCCGTTTCCTTTTCGGGGACTTTTCGCGCGTTGACGTCCCTACGAAAACAACTTGGAGTGGGTTCCTCCGGACTCGGTGAGATTCGTAACTTTTACGATGAGTACCTCGCTGTAGCGTGGCAGGGAGAGCTATATTTCACAACAATGTCGTTATTTTTTATATATATATATTTTTTAAGAAGCAATTTCGAGCCGGTGTTGATTTTAATGGCGTATCGGCAATTATTTTCGGATGAAGCGATAAACATTTTCGAGCATCTATGTTCTTTCTAACCAGCTTTCCAACTAAGCCGTTCGAAATTAAACAATACTGGACACTTCTCTTGTTACTTTTTCATTACCTGCGGGTGCAGTTGATTAAAGGTGAATTATAATCCGTGGATCTTCTTTTTTCAGTCATTCCATAGTGATCTAAAAAAAGAAATTCCACGGAGTGTTCTTATTTGCGTACGTACGCAACATGAATTTTGGAATTCTGTGTACGATTATTAAATTTGAAAAAACGCGCGATCAAAATACATCAACATTAGGGCTGTGCATCAATTAAGACTCGTTACATGATTGTTCGGCGACATTTTTTTTTCCCGACTAATAGATCGGTGAATTGTTCTAATGTTGGGGCTGCTGTAGTTCTGAAAGTAATGCGAGACTATGAGCGTCACATATTGTATTTGGGGTACACAATTTCTGGGGACTCGTATAGCCGTACCGATTTAGAAACTGTGCGTGTTAATGAAGACATTTCGTTTAATATACTAGTTTGTGTAGCGTATATCCAAACACCATATATGATACTAGAGGTAGAGGAATAGACAGAAAATGCTGGACAAATTGAAACCTCTGAGATACGTGTAGCTTCTCAAGAAATATTTATCTGAATCAAATCTAAAACGGAGGGCTTGTATGAGAAAAATGTAAAACAGAGTGGCGATTTATGATCGCTCTTCTCCCTTACCGTAGGCAATAGAAACGTGGAAAGCAGAACACAAAATCGGCATTCCCCAGCAGGAAAGGTTAATCTAGTAGGGTACGTTGTTGGGCTAGTTGGTTCGTCATAGTTATCCATATAAAATTGTGCAAAAAAAAGAAAAGAAAACAAGGACAAGAAGTAAACAGGACAAGGGCTAACTTTCAACTAGTTTTTCTCGGAAAAGCAAAGCTTAAATACACACCACACGCGAAGCAGCAACACATAAAAGCTATCAAGCCAGCATCCGATCATGCAAAAACTGAAGTTCAGTCCCTAGGAGCACAATTGACTTGTCGCTGACACATGCCGTCCCCCTTTTTTGTTTTATGAAGAACGCCTCCAAAAGTTTATGAGCGACAGTCTCACGGCTTCTCCCCAGAATCATTATCTGCTGAAGTAGCGGAACACAGCTGCACGTGTTGCAATGTATAGGCAAATGCGAGTCATATTTAGCAATGTATAGGTAAATGCGAGCCATAGCACGCACTATCGGTAAAAAATAAATATGGCTCGCATTTGCCCATACATTGCAACACGTGTGCGCTGTGTTCCGCGACTTCAGCAGATAAGGATTCTGGGAGAAAGTTCACGAGACGGTCGCTCGTTAACTTTTAAAGGAATTCCTCATAAAAAAAAAAGAGGAAAATGTGGAACGGCATGTGTCAGCGACACGTCAATGGCGCTCCATGGGAATGAATTTCAGTTTTTGCACGATCGGATACTGACTTGATAGCTTTTATGTGTTGCTGCTTCGCGTGTGGTGTGTATTTATGCTTTGCTTTTCCTCAGTAAAACTAGTTGAAAGTTAGCGCGTCCTGTTTACTTCTTGTCCTTGTCTTTTTTTTCTCTATTTTATATGTTTAACTAAGGGGATATTAAGTAGAAGTAAAATATGAGACAAATTTATTTTTGACGTTTGCATAAATAAAAAAAATTGTCTTACCGGTATTTAAATTTTTGGCTTTGAGTTTTGATAGTGCTGATGACGAATGCGCATAGCAACGCCATACACGGACTCACTTTCGACCGAGTAATCATTTAAGAAACTAATCTGCGACTATTGCGATAATTAATGATTGGTAGGTCGATGGACGGATTTCACTGCCGTAATCAACATTCATCTTCACAAAAAGATGGTTGTCTTTTTTTTTTACAAAACAAACGTAATACAATTAGAATACAGATCTTTGCATCGCTTATAATTCGGGTAAAAAATGCTGAGTCATTGAGCTGTGGACGCATGCGCAGGACGCATGCGCAGAGGAACGGCGCATGCTCAGATGGCGTTCCACAGCCCAGCAGACGAAAATGGCAGCGCGCAGAAGGCGCTTTTCGCATAGGTGTATTGACATTTACAAAAAGAGACAACGCAAGAAGTTATACTTTGAATAATTCTAATTACGCTGTTACTGCAAGAAAAAAAAGAAATAAAAAAAAACAAGAAAAGGAAACGCAACTACTCGTCAGAAAACCAATCCAACGATTTTTCTTCAAATACTTCGACAGAAGAGACATCAATGAAAACACTCGGGGGTAATCTATTCAAGTCCCTTCGATGGTCTTCGCAAGAAAATAATATTTATAAATATCAAGATTGGCTAAATATGGGTCAACTGATAATTCATTATTTAAACGTCTAGACCGCCTTGTAGCACTTTTTGCGTGTCAGCATTAACGTGATTAAAATACAGCGGATAAAATCATTGCAGTCGCGCAATTTTACGCCTTGACGCTAAGGACTTCTCTAAGGGCTTCTCTCATCCATGCTAAAACAGACTCGTGCCTACTGCAACTAAGAAAAAAAAAAGAAAGCTTGGCTGGAAGTATTTGTATTCGCTCAAATATATTAGTTTGATATTGCTGTATGGGGGTCCCATATTAATATTATTGATGCGTACTCTAGCCGTCGGCGCAGTAAAGCTTTCTAAACATTAGTTCTGACATTGCAATTGGTTCGGTTCTTCTCTTGAAATCAAGTTTTCTATATGCATAATTACATATATTTTGGACATGCCCATACCAGCTGGGATCACACGATATTGTGACACCAAGATACTTAAACATGTTAAAACGTTGCTAGGCTATTTCATCTATTTCGTGATCAGCTGCATCGCCATCGGGTGACGCAAAGTTCGTATTGCGGTACCGCAACAGGTACGACTGGCCTTGTCGCAAGAGCAGGTCCGATCAGTCAGGTAAGATGCTACGGCTGTTCTACTGCTTTGCTTCGCAGATATCAAACATCTGTAGTAAATATTAATTCATAAAGTTCCCGGCCGAAAACCGAGTTTGCCACGATGAACCTAGGCTCAGAACGAGCACCCACTTATCTTCCGAGAAGAACTACAATCTCGGTAGTGTGCGATGTACGTTGCAGAAGCGTTGTGGAAGCTAATCGTAAGCTCGCGCCGAGCAGGAACGGACTGAACTATGGCCGCCAGTGAATTCCAGCTTAGGCACCACGAAGCGCTCGAGCGAGCAGGAAGTCAATAATCTTCGTGCGCCGATCGCAGAAGAGCACTTACAAACTACGGCCCCTAAAACAAAACGTAACCAGCAGAAATCGTCCGCTGGGACGGCTGGAAACAGAGCAGAAAAACACGGCGAAAGAAGTGGCAGTACAAACAAGAAACCTCCTTGAAGACGAAGATGACATCAGGGCACAAGGTTGCTTGACAAACAGCCAACCCGCTGCATGCCCTCTGAGAAGCTGGCAGTAGCATTTTTAATATCAATTTTAAAGTGGGTCGAGGTTTCCCATAAGTGAAATATTTTGGAAGTGCTCGTATTTAGTCTCTCTACATCCATATCAGTCATTTACTTTCGGTTCGACTTTTGACCGTTTTACTTTGGTTCGACTTTGACCCTTTAATGCGAAACGGAGTAGTCACCTGTTGCTTTAGTTTCCTCTTATTCAACTGCAAGCGTTTCAGGTGCACGACTGCACGTGAAACGCTTGCCCGATGGCAAATAGATTCTAAGTTTACAAATCCAGTCCGCGCGGCTTATCCGCACGTGCACGCACGTCAAGCGAGAGCACGCTCGTCTCGGCGAGGGGCAATGTCACAAGAGCTCAAGCACGGGAGATTAAAAACGTTTTGCAATAATGCTAAAAAAAAAGAAAAAAAAAGTAATAAGGCATTACGACAGAGACCGGGCGATTGACATGATGAAACTTAATAACACAACAAAACAGAACGAAACTACTGCGGTTATGACTGGCCACTGCGTAGATAAGACTAATTGAGCAAAGGAAAAAAAAAACACTTGGAAGACATACCATACGAAATCGTAACAAAAACGGTTAGCGATGCGGACGAGAACAGATCAGCCACCGAACCACCGAGCAGCGAGGCGAGATAAATAAAATTTAAGATCCATTTCCTAGCCATGGCCTTCTTTGGAAGTATTGCTCTCTTTCTGGTTGTTTCAAAACAAGGAAACGTAAGGTTACGAAAAAAAGAAAAAAAGGAAAAGAAAACTGGCATTAGAAAATTTATTTGTAGATGAACATTAAAAGCAAAAGCGGTAAAACGATGAGGTAAAAAAAAACACAACGTACAGTATATATATATATATATATATATATATATATATATATATATATATATATATATATATACTCTCTAGCCTTCTTTTGTTTCTCGGTTAAGAATGAGAAGGAGCCAACTGGAATCATGGTTTTACTCATTAATCTCCATCCTTCTTGTATGGGATGGTTTGCTACTGCGCACCTAGACTCGAATCATTATTCACGCCGTCCGTTCGACGTTTCTGTTTTGGCGCAACAACGAAAAGTCCAAGAAAAACAAATACATAACAACACATATTTAATACAGCGACGCCAGTTTTCTCGCTCCTAGAACGTTCCCCACACTCCGACGAAAGGGGTATCGACGAGCAGGGGCAAAGAGGGGGCGAGAAAAGGGCACGGGAAGTAAGGAGTGGTTGGGGAAAAGGAGGGGGGGGGGGCAAGCACTGTCTCGTTTTCTGCCTTCTGCTAATGTTCTTGCTTTGCTGTGTCTCGCTTTAATGCGCTGATTTATAACCAGCATGCTCGCTATCGCTTATAAAGAAATCGAGCGTCGCTTTAAAATTACGTTCGGAAGTTTTCGAAAGATGACTCTTTTCGCACGCTGGGAATGCCACTCACTCGAAAGTTTTGCCAGGGCACCAAAAATGTGCATCGATGATCAGTATTGCCGTTAAGCCAAAAGGGTTTCGTGTCATCCGGGAAAGTGACGACACCACTGCTCTTGTGTGTGTGTGTGTTTCTTTTTTTACGTTGTGGACGAATAATCGATAGGTCATAAAGTATGTAGCTATCTCTGTGCTGCGCGAAGTAGTGCGTTTATTTTTATTCCGAGCGGCGGAAGGTAGTTTTTGTATCTGTGCCCCCTCTGCTTTCGTTGCTGTCGCCGTCGTGGAAAGGAAAGAGCTTTTCGCTCTGGGTGTAAAGTTTCTGTATACCGCTTTCCTTCAGAGTACCATGCTTGTCACGCCCCGCACTGCCATTCGATTGATATTCAATTGGCCACACTAGGACGTTCAGGACCCGCAGTGCCGTCTGCAAGCATCAATTTGAAACGGGCGCTACTCGTGGAAATTTCCGCGATACACTTTGTCTGCCCAGTTCATACCTAGATACATAACATATATAAGCTGTAAGGTTAAGATTTACATTTGTAGCAGAAGCAGTAGAGCGCGTTTTAATACCGCCATCTTATTCCTTATGCTTTTTTTTTCTTTTCAGTTTTATCCTTCCTCAACTACAAAACTTAGTTGACCAGAAGAATTTTAAGGCTTCTCCTCATCCATTACTTTTATTTTGCCGAACAGCTAAACCACACCCATTAACCACAACCAGAGCTTTTCATTGTTTTGTTTTTCCTTCTTTTTCTGCACATTTGCGTCACTGGCGTAGGCACGATTAGGAACAATTTTGCACGGTTCTCGGGAAATCATCGGCGACATTATCCTCATTAGCAAGTTCATGCCCTTCTTTATACCTCATCGCACGAAAAAAAAAAAAGAATCAAAACGGGCAAAACAATTTTGAATTTTCGGTTTTCTTAATTTTCCAGAGAACAGCGAACTTGAGTCTTCTTTTATTGCTTTTTATCAGGTCTGAGCGCCTCGATGTAAATTTATGCGCGCCTGTTGGTGATAGTGCCTTAAATTGATTGCATTATCGGAGTTTGTTGATACGTCCACTCTGTCCCTCACTGTCGCCATGGCAAAGATGGTGCGTGTAGCGGATGGCGAGTGGCGGGGAACGAGCCGATTCAAGTTCTCGTAGGTCTGCTTTATTATGCGCGAGACTTTCACTTCTCTCGTGTTCCACGCTCGAAGGCCAGGCCCCAATTATACGAACGTATAGTTCAATGTCGTGTGCAGAACGCTTTTTACAAATTAGATGAAGTGTTGTTCAATATCACCACGCCAACCCTCGCACCCTGCGAGCTCAATGCGAGAATCACGCTTTTAATTTTTTTTTCTTCCTCCCTTTGGGGCGGCATTAATTGAGTTTCATGGCCCCGTATAATAAACGCGTTTGTATGGAATTATAACGGACAGTCTGGACGCGTCGAGGAATGATCGATGTTGGACCATACGAATACACGCGGAAGCGACCTTTCTGAAATGTTATTGCCATGCACGGACCTTTTGTTCCGAAAACGTACCGCAATTTCTAGTTTGCGACATGGCAGTACGGATGGTACACCAATCTCAAGGGTAATCTCATCATGATTCAGACATGTACAAGTTACTCAAAAAAAGTAATGAAGTCAAGTTACTGAGTATTGACGTCAAAAGTAATTTGAGTAGAGTAGAAATTACTCAAACAGAAAGTAATTGAGAAAATTGCGAATTACCGTAAAAAAGTAGCGAATTACTTTTGAAGTTACTTTTGAAGTTACTTTTATATGTTTTTTTATGGTCAAAAGGTACAGAGGTTTCAATCGTTAGCGAAATTGTTCTAGCCAAATATGAAACTTTTTTTTCCACAGAAATGTTTGAATAGCTGGTTCTGCTTCTGCGTGCCTAATTGATTTGTACTTTCATATTTGTTTGGTCAACGATGTACTGCGTGCGAATGTGTAATTTCAACTGTGAGGTTTAGCACTGTCTGAGCTTGGTTTTTTAGACAGTGTTTGCTTGTTTACAGTGTTGCGTAAAGTACATCCAAAAAGTACTTGAAGTAAAGTATGAAATAAATTAGAGGGGGGGGGGGGCTTGTGAAAAGTTAGTTTGGGAGGTTTCGGACTCTCTAAACCATTTTCTCCCCCTCCCCTCTTTCTACGGCGCATGCTTCCCCCTCTTTGCAAATATCAGCTGGTCTTCCAGCATCTTATCTACTTTATGCAGGAATGTTTGTTGATAGGAAAAACAACCACTAAAATTCGAAAGTAATTTGTAACTTGAGTAGAAGTTACTCGGAAAAAGTAGTTAAAGTAAACTACTAATTACCGAAATAAAAATGTAATTGAAAGTTACTCAACTACTCAGAAAAGTAGTTAAACTATAGTAACTTGAGTAGAGTAGTTGAACTACGTACAAGTCTGTCATGATTATGCGTTGTAAACGCATAGAAAACACTACAGCACGCCCACGAATCCGGGGAAGCCTTTTAAAGTTACCACATAAATTGGCTTCGTAACCTACCGCGCTACGATTTACCACAGAGGTGTCTGAAGGTGGTGAAAGCATCGCATCAAATTTCCAAAAATAAAACTAACTGATTTGTTCTACCTACGGCGCCCGTCTGCTATCCACGCGTACTCTGACTGGCGCTACAACCGACAAACGGCGGCAGCGGCCTCAGCGTCAGCTTACCGCCCGAAGAACCATCGGTTTTATTTAATTTGTGTCCAGTTAATGTGTTTTATTGGGGACGAAAAAGAAATCATAGCGCCGTTTATGATTCGAAAACATCGTTTTACTTTTGGCGCGACCGGATGGTAAGCTGACGCCGGGGTCGCTGCCGCCACCTGTCGGTTGTTGCGCCAGTCAAAACGTGCATGGATATATCAGATGGGTGCCGTAGGTAGGGAAAATCAGTTATCGTTTTTTTTTAATACTTTTAACTCAGGTAAGTGTAATCTATGACATTTCGATGCAATGCTTCCACACCTTCGGGCGCCTCTGTGGTAAATCGTAGCGCGATATGTTACTAAGCCGATTTATGCGGTCACTCGAAAATATTCCCCCGGATCTGTGGGTACGCTTTTCGGTGGTGAACCTATTGAGGAAAGTGTCACTTTTTTATTTAGAAACTTTATTTGATTGAATACAGAAATAGCAAAAGACCGCTTGAAAAGAGGGACAAACAATTGGATATGCCTAATGCTTACTGCATCGTTGACAGCATAACTGAGATGAGAAACTCTACCCCTTAAGCGACAAGCAACTTTTTCAGTGATGCAGTTAACACCTTGCACGACTGTACCCATTTGAGGGATAAAAAATAGAAGCCATGGAAATAGGTGATTTGAGTATCGCCGAGTGTACGAGTCTAGAAAGACGGAGGATCTAACACTTGCAGTCAAAAAGAAGGCGCCCTTAGCGGCGTTTAGTGGGCCGGCGAATCGGAAGGAAAATAGTCACTGATATCGAATCGGTGTTTCAGAAGCTTCCTTTTCACTTTACGGTTCTCGTTATGCAATCTGTGAATAGAAGTAGTGAATGTTGTTTATTTCTTCCTCCGTGAGATGAAAAGAGGATGAAATAAATCTTGAGTTAAAACACTACGTAGTTCGGAAGCGTCATGTTTCTTTTCTGTTGTCGCAATCGAAGCGACCGTATCTTTACACTAATGGTGCCATAAAATCAATGGTTGAAAGAACGCCGCTCAACTCATCATCGCGAAAAATAAAATTAGCACTGATTAAAACATTAGCCATGCACCCACCCGCACATACAAAAAAAAATGCAAACAAAGGATATAGCTTTAATGTGAAATAAATTTTATGTATGAAAAAACAACATCAACAACAACCATACCTCCTAGTGTAGAATGCGCTTAAATTATCTAGAGGAGACTGTGGATTACGCCAATAGGAGCTGCAACATGCAGAATGTTTACAGCAGAAAAGCAAAATTATGTTTGCGTAGTCTTTTTTTTTCTATATTTGATAAGGTTTTACTATTTCAGACGATCGTACACGGGTTATGTGCGCAAAAACACAACACACACAAATCCGGCCGTTTTCATCTTGACTTATACGCTCGCTTACATTCTCTTCTCTTATTTCACCGACTGCCTCGCCCCCTGCACGCAACGCATGTTTTCTAACCATGAGCCTCGATAGAACATGTCGCTACACGCACTCATAACTCGAGTTCGACCCGTAATTGATTGATCACGTTTCCAAGTAAGGCCCTCCGCCGACGGTTGACAAGGGGGGGGATCAACTTAAACACTTCCGGCAAGCTCTGCATTATACCCTTTTGCTTTACCTCCGAATATTGCAAACGGCTTTGTGGGGGAGAGCGGCCGGTCGGCCGACCTAAAAATATAAGAACCGCCGGCATCGCGTAGGGCCTCTCGACTGCAGCTTCCTTGCATAATGCAGAGCGCTAAGCTTTACTTCGGTCAGACGCAGGTATTGAGGTATGAATATAACATTTTGTGTCTTTGCAAAGTGCACTTCAGCTAATGGGGTAGCCCAGGGTAGGGGCGTTTTTTAGGCGATCTTCGTTTCATCAGTGTTTGCCTCATGGTCGGGGCAAAGGAAGATCTACAGAGAGCATCTCGACATTTACTCGACGCGACGCGCATTGTGTAGACGCTTTTAATTTGCGTTCTTGGCTGCCTGTTTGGTGGTACACCAAGCCCCGAGAGCTACATAAAACGTTGCGGAGGTCGTCGCGTTCCATAGCTGAGCTATGCAGAGCTTTTGTGACGACACAGGTGGGATTTCACCTGGCGCTTTGTTACACTGTTGCTTTCTTTTCGAACAAAGGCTCCCCAGAGAAAGCTACCCTGAGATAAGGTTCCCATAGAGACGTCATACGCGGAGAAAATAATCACATCCCTTTTGAGGGACGCGGAAAAATAAAGTAGACACCGAGGTTGAACGTTCATACGAATCTTGAGTTCTGTCGTCCTCGCTTTGTTCGCATAAACCGTAAAAAAAGTCGAAGTCTCAGTTGAAATTTGTGCGTGTGTGTATGTGTGCGTGCATCTGTGTGTGTGTGCGTGCGTGCGTGAATATGTGTTAGTATTTGTGCGCGCCTGTGTAATATACACATGCACACCACTGACATATCATACGTTTTAAACTCATAGCCGAGGAGCTCACTAAAAGGTGGGTTCAATAATAACAATCCTCATACAATAAAACAACATGGCAATGTTTAGTTGCAGCGTTCAGGTTTGCATACCTGTCACTGTCAAAGTACTTTGGATATATTATAAATAATAAAGATGGAACCAAAAACGAAAAACAAAAATTAAACCCTCTGCTGAATAAAATTTATGCAAAGCAAGATCATTTGTGCGCGTTAGTTTTGATCAAAAATATATACTATTTTATGTGACTTTCAAAGCACTACACTTTAAACATCTCGATATAACACTTTCATTCATACCCCAACACTGCCATGCCGCGCAGGCTGAAAAACCAAACAATTTCAAGTCTCAGGAATTAAAAAAAAAAAAGACGCTAGTAAACGGATGTACTTCAGGGAACTTCTGCCTAACTTCGCAAGTGTAGCAAACGTCAACGCACTGTTGGCCAGCAACATTTGTCGCTAAATTCCAAGACGCTCACAAATGCGGGATAAACTCACACACAATACTATATCTCTGAAAAAGTTAATGAAAATAAATAAACAGCCATAAGTTAAATAGTAGCTCCGTTTGTATAATATACCGGGTAATATTTTTTATGCGAAACATGTATCTTTTTTTAAAAAGGCGTCTTTACTGTTACGTGAACGCCGTCTTCACTAAATGTATCTTGAGCTCGGCGGGCATTCTACGGGCAATCAACCGACACGGTCTCGTGAGTAATGGACTAAAATTCGTTAATTAACTTTTAAATTAGTGAAAATAGACATATGGCTCCAATCAGAAACTTGCTGAGCGTTATTTAAAACCACTAGATCAGTAATTTTTAGAAAGATTTTAAGCGCATGAGAAGCGCAATATTGCGCTAAATTTACCATTCGTGCAGCGGGAGCAAGGCTCCCGGTGCGATAAGGCGGCCGCGCGATTTTAGATGCGGAGCATCTCTTGCTCGGGTCTATGTCCCGCGGCGTCGGCGTCGTAGTTCGCACTCACACTACGCATGCGCAACTCTCCTCCTTCCCTCTCTCCAACAGCTGCGCGTTACTCTCTCCGCTCTCTCTCTCTACCAGCTGCGTGCACTTCGCGTGCTTTCGCTTCTACTCACACCGCGCGCGCATGCGCAACTCTCCTCCTCTAGTCTCCTCTCCTTCAAGTGTGAATATAAGCAGCGGTAGCGCGCTGCGCGCGTTCAGTTCAACGCTGTTGACTCCACTTCACTCCGTTCTTCCGACAAACGTTCCGTCAACGCGCTGGACCTACAACTGCGCCCCGCTGCTGACCAACGTAGCAACGGCGAGCATTGTGCCGCTAGCGTCTACGGCGTTAACGTCATGACCATGTACCTCGCAGCCAACCTCTCACGCACAGCCGTGGAGCAGTACATCGACGAGGCCATGGGTGACTACCAAAAGCAATACGCAGACACACATCCTTTCATGCTCATTGGCGACTTTAATGTCAACGTCATGAAGAGCCATTGGATAGTTGAGTACATGTCATCACACCACTCGCTGCAACACGTATCATACGACGACCGCAAACAACAGCCAACTATCATTCACGGCACATGCATTGATCACGTCTTCACCAATTTCAAGATCCACCCACTGCACCAAGATCCCCTCACGGTTCACTTCAGCGACCACAAAGCCATCCTCATCAAAGCAAAGTGCACACCTCAAGTAGTAGACGCTGCTCAAAAAAGACCTTCGTTAACCGTTTCACCTTCGTCTACGCAATTAAAAATTACACCATCTTCGCGAGGGGAACCATGGGGTGATGCGGAGCATCGCGGAGCTTCCAACAACGTTCACGCGATGTGTGGTAACCAACGCAAGTTAACAACGTAAGAACACGCAAGTTAACAACGTTACTAACAACGTTACTAACACCGTTAATAACACCGTTAATATCGATCCGCGATGCTCCGCATCACCCCATGGTTCCCCTCGGGAAGATGGTGTAATTTTTTCCGTCTCTTATCATAGCCCCATATATATGGCTGCCGACTGTGCTTCAATGTGTATGCAGCGGAAGTATCCAAAATATCTGCCTACGGCAGCTGTGATGTGGGGCTGTCAAGTAAAGTATATGCACGAGCATTTCGACCCTTGCCGGAAAGACGCCTATGCGTTTATCGCGCAAAGCGATCAAGTATCTTGGACGTCAGCGACCTGCTGGATTTGGTGCCTCCCACAGTGACAACACTCGTGTTGCATGTGGGCGGCAACGACCTGACCACCACCGGAGCCGAATGCGCATTCAACAGGTATCGAGACATCTCTCCACCACCTATCGAGGGAGCTCCCGGAGATTACGACAGTGTACGCCACCCGGGTCCTGCCGCGATACCTGAATTGGCGCCGGAGGGAACGTACTTTGGATAATGCGTTCCGCTTCAACCAGGAGGTCCGACAGTTCAATGAGAGGCTCCGCCAACTCTGCCTCTGAACTGCCGGCTGTTTCTACATTGACCACGCGTTCCACCAGTTCCCACCCTTTCGTGTCCTGGCGGCCAACGGACGGCACTCAAGCTTCTGCGGAGTGGGTCTCCTCGCTGGAAGCCTTCATGGGGCGCTACAGCGGGGGAGACACCGAGCTAATCCAGGATGGCTGGAGTATCTGACGCCGCCTCGCAGCACCTGTCACGTTCACACGCAGACCGACGAGCCCGACCAGCCCATCAGAACCGTGTCCACAAACAACAATCAAGAGCAGCGGCCGCCTCTGCTGCAGAGGGAACCTCGACGGGTGCCAACCGGCGAGGGACTCGCCCATGGAGATGTTCCCGCCGAGCCGGCCGCTTCGCCCCCACTTGTGCGATCTCGTCCACTGGGGTGGCAGTGTCCGCCACCTTTCGGCGCTTCCGCCGGTCCGGTTTCAACGCCGTCGGAAGCAGGCTCCTTCACTCGTCCAGATTCCAGCGCTTCTCCACGCTCCCGGAGCCCTCTAACCTCACAACTTTCTCCAATGCCGCAGGCGCCCGCCCCAAGAGGATGTATTGACTGAGTAATCACCCAGGTACCGCCCCTTCCCCTCCCAAATCTAGGACATTCCTTAACGTTCGAAAAATCATAGACAACCGAATTTGGCACAGGCTGCACGCGGAGACGCTTGAGATCTACCTAGATGACAATCGTTTGATCGTTTAGAAGCGTCGCCTCTCGACTCGGTGCGTTGCCTTCCTGCCCCACCGACCGACCCCGCGGTGCTTTGGTCTTGTGTTTGCCTGATTCCCTTGTTTTTTTAGTAATCTTTGTTGTTGTTTGTTGTGTTGCAGCACAACAAACGACCGCATATTATAGCAAACCGCTAGACTTCCTTCGTTTCCTCCTTCCAATCTTTTTTTTTTTTTTTTTTTTGAGGAGCGGGTTGTGTTTGTTGGCCATCCGCACTCTGCCATGACCTGATAAAAAGCGGGCCCAGCTCGGAACGTCGTACAAACCTTAAGCAATCCTTTTCTGAGCTATGTCTTACGGCACGCCATTATTTTCTTCATCTGCCGTAAACCAAATATATAGTACATATTCTTAACTTAGCGGCAACAGAACCGACGTCGTATAGTTAAGTGGAAGGGGGTGCACTAATCTCGTTAAGGGGTGCAAATTAACGTCAAAAGAAAAAGCGTACTGTCCCCTTAAGCTCCGTAGACATTTATATACTGCGGCAGGAGGAGACACGAGCGAGCTCTTACTTCATTTATTTATTTTTCAGCCATTGTTCCCCCGACAGAAGAAGAAGAAAAAGAGAAAAAGTCAAAGACAAGCGCCGTTGGGCTGCCGCCAAGTCCAATGGGTCGCAACCCATAACGTATCTTACGCGCTTGGCTGCAGTACTATCTTCGATTTGGGACAGTGTCCAAGGAAGATGACGTTCCTTGTTTTGCTCGTTTTTCTTTGTTACTGCGGCCCCGACAACTTCCCCGCGATCGTATAAGCCTCCCCTCGGTGTCCGTGGGGATCGCAATCGGGCTTTGGCGTAACTCCCTTGGTCAAAGTCTGGCCTCTTCATATCTCATCACACACAGTACTCCGCCTCACTCTCGGGAAGGCGGGCGAACTATTTTATTAAAAAGAAATGTGCACAAGCAGTCATGTTCAGGGACGCCGACGACGCCCCATCTTTAACCTGATTCATGCCGCTTAGCTGCTAGTGCATGCGCTTTCACTATTTCAGTGGATCTTGTTCAGAATTTCCTGCAATCCCTGCACATACCTTACGCCTGACGTCATTGGGCTGTGTTGGTAATTATTTTTATCTTTAAGCCGAAAGCCTTATATGTCTCATCGTTCAGTCGACCTTCAAAGTCCTTGAGCGAAAACACGCCGGCGACACGAAGGTACCAAATCGTTTACGTGACCACTCAGTGGATGACTAAGCGAATTAAGATGATGACTCCGCACATTGAGAAGGATGACTCAGCAATAGCCTCCTCTGTACTCACAAAGCGTGGCAGTTCGACGATGGAGCCATAAAGTGCCCGGTTGCAGATTTGAAGCGCGAGAATCTGGTAGCACAGAGCATCAAAGAGCCATTTCTCGGGGAACCTGGACGTCAGCGCACAGCGTTTTGCAGCAGGCCAGGGACTCGAAACACACTTGTTCGCTCGGGTGAAGTGTGTTTCGGCGTCTCACTGCAGCGGGGCGCCAGTCTCGTGGCTCTCCTTTCATCCGTTACCTGCCGCTCCACCTTTTCCATTTCGGTGGCCGCTTCTCATGGCGATCTGCCAGGCTTTGTCAGTATATGAGGTTTTGACTCATCACGTTAAGAGGGATGACTCAGCGAGTAAATCATGTGTCTGTTTTTAATGCATCGGCGCTTGGGCTTTCGCCTTTAAGTCGTCTTAGGGATAACATAAGAAACCCTGTGAATTTTTGATTCGCGTATTCATCGCATTCGGTGGGAGTTGGTACTCCGAGGGCGCCAGAGTATTATGTGCCCCAGTAGACTTCCGGTAGTGTATTTATTTGTTCATCAGCAACGCACAGTGATCGGATAAGAAGATTTTCCTTGGAAGAAGTAACTGTAACACGTTTGTAAGAACCTGCGCGCATTCTAGAACGTAGTACAAATAACAAAAGGATGTGAAACAAAAGAAAAATAGAAGGAAAACCGGAAGCGCGCAGGGGGCCGCCGATAGGTGGCGGCAGCGAGCTTGTCTGCAAACAAACGTCGGTGATATGCAGTGCCGCTCGTACAGCGTAAAGTTGACGCAGTACAAGGAACACGCGAGGCACGCAAGATCACCAGGCTGGAAGAGGTATGACACGTGTACAGACGTGGACAAAGTAAGCTGAACAGACCGAGCGGCGACCGTAAGGTGCCGGTGGTGGTGCCCCGAGAGCTAGCGTGTGGACGAGATTTTAGTGGCATGTTATCTGATTCAGGCTGATCATGTTTGAGAACTGACGCAGGGACCACGAGCCCTGATAATGAAGGCGACGACAAGCGTGGGTAGGTGATGGCAAAGGGTAAAGGCGAGTTACACGTAACCGCTCCTAAACGCGGTAAAGGAGCAGGCCAAGTGAGATAGGAGTGGCCACGGCATTCTTGTTCGCATATTATCTCTAATTGAGAACCGAACTTCTCGCGTCGAGGCAGCGCCCCCGGTCTCTTCCGGTCGTCACTTGGTCTTTCCAGCTCACATTGTCCACGACTGTATACACACATCTCCGTCTAACCCGGAAAGTGTCACTACCGCGATTTGCGAGAGAATTTGATTTATAAAGAAAACATGCGAAAAGGAAAATAACTCACATGTTCCAGAACAGCGCTATCTGTTACCGCTGTAGTTAGAGTTGGGAAGTTGCAAAGTAAATTATTGTAAAATCTAGACTTTAAAAGTAGCAGTGGTCAATTTTTTTTTCTGGTCAGGGTATGCTGTTGAAGCACGAGTGATTGTCGTGTGCTGCGTAAACCATTAAAAAAAAAGAAACGGAACATATATTTCTATCCAACATTAGGCTTTTATAAATGTCAAAGAGAAAAAGACGCGATTTTATTTTTAAGATAGAATGGCCATCATTTTCTTTCCGTCTATGGTCAGGTAGCCGTGATCGCAGTACATACAACACCTAAAGCCGCGGTAATACTGCTAATACATTATTAAAAAGACAATCTGAAGACACTGTCTGAGGCATGTCTCTTGCACTGCCTGCAGCCATGTTCCAAGCATATACATGAAGCAAACAAGCATACATGAACCAAGCATAGAAGAAACAAGCAAGCGAAAAGCGTGTCTGTTTTTTTTTTTTGTGATGTGTGAGCAGTGAAGCTGCGACTTAAGAAGGTCAAGTAGAGTAGAACGAAGTCGAGCAAAGCACCGTTACTTGGACGCTATTAAGAATCAGTCACGCATGTATACACACGAATGCAGAGCGACACCGAATAGAAGTCCGGAGAATGTGTAAACATGTATAATTTGACGGCTCGTCCCCTCCCAGGCTCTTTTCCTTCCATCTCCTGTCTCGTAATTGTTACAGAAATATGATGTAGATAATGACGAGAACGAAATTTCATAGGTTAAGTGAAGACGGCATGTTATATAAATATAAAAAAAATGAAATGCTAAAACATACGTGCTCATTTCAGACTCCTCGATCCAGAACGAGAAAATCCTGGAAGAGAAAATGAAATGGAACATCAAAGCGCTCTGAACATTTTCATCGAGCTGGCCTGAGTGGACAGAAAATATCTAAGCGGTTTTCTTCGGCTTGGATCAAATCACCAATTGGGAAGACATTAAAGCAGACTCGGAGATCATTCTCCGAAGAACATTTGCAAAACAGAACCTATATTGCGGCGTTTTTATTCGGTTTTGTAACGTGACTGCGGGACTTGAAATTCCTCAAAATAGCAACATATACTCCAGAGGAAAAATGTGAATAGCAATTTTGTGGGGCCCTTTCATTTGCTCAGCCCTGATCAATGACAAAAAAACAGCAGAGACACGAAACGTGACGACTTCAAGTGAGCTACAGAAAAAGGTAACACAACCCTACAAAATGGCCTCCAGGTACATTCGGTTCAACGAACGTACAAATTATGTTTGAGCACGAAACATTTAGTTTTAGTCGAATGAGCGAAGAAGTATAGTGAACAAAGTGTCTCCTTTGCCAGTTGCCTATTTCAGCACTCTTGAACAAAGCCCAGTCGAACGAGATATCCGTATTTGGATTACACTCTCATCTCACCAACTGACGAGTTCCCCGCGGTTTTATTTATTTTTTTCTCCCCGAAACCAATATAAGAAAAACGACGAAAAAGTTTCAAAAATCCTTGAGGCACGACTTGCCCTATCGATTTCTTTTTTTTTTTTTTTACTCAGTTTCCTAAATGAGGCTCGCAGTTTGACCAAAGGAAAATCGAAAGGCAGCTGCAGCGAGTTCAAGAGGCCTCCAGCGTTATCGGTTTTCCGAGGGCACAATCCAAGAGGCTTTTCCATTGAGTGCGCGCCGTGTTTTGTCGGAATATTGTCTTTTACTCTGAGCACTCAAATAGAAACCCAATCGGATATACTGGCAGTCCCGTTGAGTGCACATGCTTCGTTGACTAGAATTAGGTTCGAAAAAATGCATATGTGATACGGGGGCTGCAAGCTGAGGATAGATCCAGTCGTTTTTTTCTATTATTGCTTTTGCGGGTGAAAGGAGTGAAGAGGTTCTCAATGCGGCATGTGTATCTGGTTTATCAGAATTATTCTTCATTTGTTCATCAGTATAGAAGGAAACTTTGGAATTTATATACGTGTAGTGGTTCCCTACCAACCCCGTAAATTGAAACTCGCGCACAAACTTGTGTAAAGGTGATTTATCCTAGTAAACTGACTGTTTGTTGTAGAGGCCGCATCGATATAACGTCCCATTGAAATAATTACGCAATTTCCTAATTTATAAAGTTTTGATTGTATGATATATATATTTCTCGGATTAAACCACTGATTATAAAATTGCATGCCTAAATATTTTGAAATCGAATTACTGTTATATTGCGAGCCATATCCTGATGCATGGCCTCCGAGATCCCGAAGCACGAACGGCGCGAACGCTTCTCTGGCCGTCCCATTCGTGCGGAGAGGGTGTAAGCGGAAAACGAGGAAGAGGCGGCGTCTCTCCGCGGGGAGGCGTTCTCAACCCAGGCACTGAATGGCACTGAATTCGCCTTTTCCGTGGTTTCAGCATGGCGCAAGAGAGAAGATTCCAAGAAAAAGTCGTCTTACGTTGAGTTACTGCAGCTTCTAAAGTAGAAGATTTCTGTGTGTTTGTGGTAGAACGGTGAAAAGCCGATCTGGGGAAGTAGATAGACAAGTTGTGATGCTTATTTATTTTGAAATAATCACGGGCTACCAGTGCGCCTTTTGATATATTTGACTGCAATCTGTCGCGCGTATAAACCTTTTTTCGTGTACTCTCGTCTCCAGCTACCTAATA
This sequence comes from Ixodes ricinus, assembly GCA_037355805.1. NCBI lineage: Eukaryota > Metazoa > Arthropoda > Arachnida > Ixodida > Ixodidae > Ixodes > Ixodes ricinus. The sequence continues at coordinate 135,328 of JAZHYW010026958.1, read as the reverse complement.
GGCGTATCCGGTATGGGCGACGAAACAATAATAAAACGTTTCAACCTGCAAATATAAAAAAAGGGGGGGGGGGCAGCAAAACGAGAATGTGTGACGGTTACGCTTATATCCAAAATGCCCTATATTGGCGTGGCGGCGGCAAAACAATGTTTTCGCCCATACTGGAAGTGACGACAATTCAAGATGGCGGAGCCCTTGTAAAAAAGGTCTATAAAACTCCAGAAACAAAATGAGCTCCGTACATAAAAAATTCGAATTTCCCTAAATAAAATATAATCATGCTGTACTTTTTTTTTTCTTTTTAAATCTCTGCACGTTGTTTGACGTAGCTTTTTGAGCCTAAGCACGAGGTTTGATACTATAAAAGCGCAGTCCTCGTGTAGTTCTTTTACTATTTTTTTTAATGATTTATGAAGCAACTTATGCGCGTCATATCGCGGTGTTTGCTTGTACTAGAAGCACCTTTAAGCGGGACCCAACCGTTCAGTGGCCAGTGAGATCGCTGCAATCACGGAAAAGAACGTTGAAGAACGGATCCTGAATCAAGAAGCACGAACACAGTAGGGTGCACTTCCTGCGTTTCTTACGCTGGCAGTGACTCTATACCAGTTTGTTGTCTGACAGCACAAAGTGTTATTTTAGAATACACATCACGGAACAAAACCACAAAAATGCCAACGTAAAAAAAAAAAAAAAACTGGCAGCAATCTTTTTTTTTAGAGTCCTAAAATGCACGAAATGCCGTATTTAACAAGTGATAACTTTAATTTGTTTAGAAGTCTTCTCTATACAGTCTTGTATAGTATAGGTCACGTGGCATCAATATATATATATATATATATATATACATACACACACCAATTCATGTTTACAAACAAACCGGAGCGCCCGGAGCGCCCTAGCGGACGCCACCGGCACCGCGCATGCGCGATGGGGGTGTGGGCAAGAAGCTCGCCGTCGCCCATAAACACACCATTGAAATGCGATGTTGTCGGCGTCAGTGTGAGTCCCCCTGCCCTTTTTCGCGTTCGAATTGTTGGTTCTAGGTCTTCCTGGCGATGTCTGCCTATCTTGAGCGGCGTCAGCGAAATTACCGAGGCTCGTTACACCGCAAAACTTCGCGTGAATAATGTGACATGTGGCGATTCATTCCGCGTGGACGCCGCAGATGTACGCTAAAGCCTGATTCGCATGATGAGATTTCTCTCGGAATGTTCAGTCGCGACGCCGCTCGGGCTGCAAAAGCGTGAACCGTAGCTGAGATGGTCGACGTCGATACTGAAAATCGCAAGCAGAATCGGACCAACTGAATTAGGCATAACAAGTCGGTTATGGTCACTGGTAACACTGATCAACATCTCCTTCTACTGTTTACATCGAGCCTGCTTACCAACCTTCAAATTTAAGTCTTTTGAGGCCTGCACTTACTTCTTACCGCAAGTACCGGGCCAACATTTGGTCTACGGACCGGCGTCGTCTAAGAGAGCAGACGACAAGCAGAAACGTTTGAAAGAACAGACGATAGTTTGAACAATCAGGCGGCCGTTTGAACTTGAAGACACACTGAACGTAGTCCGCAGGTGGTCCACACAACTTGACGGTTTTCTGGCGTTCATGTTGGAACAAAACAAATAAATCTGATGACCACAAGTATCCATGAATTCAACCCAAAGTGCTTCCCGCCCAAGCAATCGTTGTCCGACGGCGTCTGCTTTTCCCTTTTCACGGTACATATCCAGATTCTCGGACGAACCGAGCACGTGAAAACTGACCTTCACGCCTTTCTCGACACTTTTGGTACGGCCCCAGTCGCGGCGTTTTGACGAGAAGGCAGGTTTTTGTCTGGTTCCTTTGAAAACAACGCATGAACACCCGTCTGGCATGGGGACTTCTGACCACAGCCCCAGACCGGAAGTGCGATCGACGCGCCACCACCGCGCCGTGACGTCACAGAGATGAGTTCGTATATATATATATATATATATATATATATATATATATATATATATATATATATATATATATATATAAAGTAAAGGTGACGCCGCGCCGCGTAACGTCAATTGTCCAGCTAAAAACAGCAGGGAAACTTCACTGATGCCTAGTTCACGTGACGTAAAATTACGTGACAGCCCTACCCGCCAAATTTAGCGGGGAAAATGAATTCGTGTATAGGTGACGTCACATCGATTTTCCCGATAAATTTAGCGGGAAATGCACGGACGGACAAAAATATGGATTTGGGGGGCAGCGTTAAAAAGGCCTTTCATGCCCTAATATATAAACGTTGAAGTACGCAATAAGAAAACGTTATTTTACAATCACGAAAAAAAAATTTAGCGCGTTGATGGGGCAGAGTTTGTTTTGATCGAGTTGGCTCGTTTTTTACTCGCAAACCTGCCTTTTAATGCACGATTCGCTAATTGCATCACTACAAATCCACGGTGGTACACTAATACCTTCTGTGAACGTTAGAGAGGAAGCGACAATGCGTGTAGCATGCCGAGATTCGCCGCGCTATCATAAGCGTTCTGATCCCACGTTTCAGCGACGGCGGGGGATTTTCCCAGAGGCCCGCATTCACCACGAGCCAGGATTAGGGCGCCAGCGTAGAACGCACCTCCGTCCTAACCCTCAATGATCCGGAAAAAATCCCCGTGTTTGATCATTCTTTACTTGGCGTTGATTCGTTCCAGGTTAACAGGCTTTGCTAATGTTGTCAGCTGTTGGTTGTTTTTCGAAATGCGTTTATTTTTTCGTGCGGTGTTTGAGTCCAGGTTTGTTATGCTCAAACTTTCCTATTTCGTTTTTCTAAGTGTGTATTTGTTTTGTTTTTCGCGCGGTGTTTGAGTCTAGATTTATTATGCTCAAAGTTTTCTCGCGGGAGGAACTCAGCAACTTAATACGCCAGCCTGACCAGCCAAAGAGGTTAGCGGGGACCTCATCTACTTAGCCCGGAAGTTTAGAAAGTGCTCTTGTTTGGGCACGTTTTTGTGCGAACAAAGGCTCGCAGTTTGGTGTTCTAAAGAGTGAACGCGCTTTCGTTCGCTGCCAACCATTTTCAAGATTGTTTGCAGCGAACGAAAGCGTGGTTTTCCTTTTTAAGAACAAACTCATTCGAAGCACAAGTATCAGCACTCACTGCAGCCAACAGAGAGGAAGCTCGGCCACTGCGCAAGCGAGGAGAGAATCCTATCGTACCACCGAAATAGCAGCGATAGAAGAGTTCCACTGTGGAGGTTATAAGCCGGCCGAGCGAATCAAATCGAGAGGACGTGCCAGGCATGTCCATCCAGGCTTCCTGATATAAGCATCCCGGAAATAATTAATTCTGTGACCAATCTTTCAGGACACGTTAATACAGTATAGACAACAAGTTCTCGGCAAGGCTTTTACGAAATCAGCCCTATGCGTTAGATATCCCCGGTTTATACCAAATTTCTTCCTTTACCTTCTTGTCAGAAAAAAATAAAGAATTATTTTAATTTTGAGGTTGACCGTCTACTTCGTACTTCACAACATGTATAAAGAATGAACCGCATGTAAGCGATTGGGCAAGCGACGAGACGAGCGATGGCGACAGTGACGAGAGTGAGCGACGGAGATTTCTCACTGTCGCTCGTCGCGTCGCTCGGTTTTTGGATTTCTAGAAAACGTCGCTCATCGCCTTGGGCGCATGATCCCGTCGCTTTCATGCGGTTGGCCTCGTCGCGTGACTGACTGAGCGACAGCGAAACGGGTCGTCGTCGCTTGTCTCGTCGCTCGCCAAATCGCTTACATGCGGTTTATACTTAAGGACATAAACAATAAAACACCAGTGAAAAAAAAAAAAGAATATGTGGTTGATCTTGAATGTCAGCGATAGCTAGCTGATTAAACTCGCTAAAAATACTGGATGGTAAAGGTGCTCATAAACAAATATGTCGTACCGGATTTTATCCAATACCTTAAAACCTGGAAGAAGAAAAAATGTTTAATTGTTTAGCAGAAAGACGCGTCGTCTTTGGTGGCTGCAGAATACGACGTCTTACTGCTTGTCTCACTGCGTAAAAACTTCGCGAAGTATTGATCGGAAAGTTTAGGTCTGCGCTCGTTCCGAGCTCTTCTACGTCACTTGAAAAGAGATTGAACTTGAAGCCAACTGCATCAAAAACACAACAGTCTGAAATGGAAGTCCGTAGCCAGTGAGTGTACTCCGTGCTGCGTGGTATGCAGTGCACACAGCACTCGTGGACCATCTTGTTTGCTGGCATAGCTCTCGATGTGGGCTTGTGCGTGTCTCTTTGCCTTTGAATTTGTTTATTATGCCTTGAATACATTGAAGTAATATACCTTGGGGAAAGTTAATGCAATTCACGCGTAGATCATTGCAGTTCCTAAGAGACATTTTATAGCATCCCTTTAGGCTGACGCGAAACAGAAAGTACACAAGAAAGCAACCCGTATCATGTTACTCTCATGTAACATGATACGGGTTGTTTCAAAAGATTATATCTCTAGCACCGTGAAATTAAACGAATGTACAATACAAACATGCAACCAAAAGCAACAAAAAAAAGAAAAAAGAACGGAAGTGCACACGTAAGACTAAAACGCGCCACTCGAAAACGGAAGTTGTCTTGACCGTTTGCTATTTATTATTCAATGGCGCGTCCCCTAACTCTTTGTATCCGATGCCCGGCGGCTCAAAATGCCACTACAGCCGAGCGGCGCCCGGAAGCTCGACGGGATTCGAACGACGAGGCGGTGTCAGAGGGCCTAGAAAGAGACGACGTCTTTCGGTGCGCCGCGCAAGCGGCCCTGTCGCTGGGCGCGGCCGCGGCTTAAGAACAGGAACTCCGCAATTAAGAAGTACGTTCGCGCTGTTGCCCGGGGCTGTTGTTTAAAGAAAACGGGCGAACCGTCTTCCTTTATCGCTGAAGAGTGTCTTCGAAAAAACCCGCGATCAGTCCGTACGTTCTAGGGGGATCGATACCCAGACGAGCGCCCCGGGCGGAGTCCATGAACCGCCTTTGTCATTAGCTTTGCGGTTATGCGGGCGCGCGCGGGCCTGCTCCCCGTCTTACCGTGCTGATTCGGTGTCGGAGAGAACTCGGCTGTGCGCGAGCTAAACTTTTCCTGGCTTGAATGGGGCGTTATTAGGTTAGGGGCAGTCAGCAAGGGCTGCTTATTAGGCCTAATGACCCGGAGTGCTGGAGGTGGAGCTTCAGTCAGTGTCACTTTGGCTCGTTCCTTTTCGATCCTCCCCTGATGTCAATTTGGGAAGACCGTCGGGGCACGAGTCTATTATGTTTGCGAGGAGAGATGAAGAAAGCGAGGGAAATGGAACAGTGAAAAACGCTCTTCATTATGCGTCACTTTTGCTCGATGTCAACGACTGACGAGGCAGAAAATGAGGCCTGAAATGCTTCGTACCAACCGTTTTCCCCAATATCATCCAGGGAAGAGGTTTCCCGCAGTGTTGACGTCACGCTTGTAGCGCTTACTTGTGTCATCCCGCCAATGGATACGTTCGACTAAATACCCGTCTACTCCACCTCAGTTCGTCCTGGTTTGTGGAATGATAAGTGGTCTTAGCTGGAACATAGGAACAATATTTGGAGGACTCAAAAATCGGTATCAAACAACCTATCTTCGGTGCGCTCGCGGTAAAATAGGTTGCTCACATGGATATTGATTTTCAGATTTATTACAAACACTAATAAAGAATACCGAGGAAAGTTGCGATTGCGAACCTATTCTTACGTACATATAAGTGTTACGTGACAAAGCAATAGAAGCCTATCATCATGACTGTGAGCGAAGACTCTCTGGACAAGACACCATTATGACACAATAACATCAATGAAGATGTTGGTCACTCTAAACTACAGCCAGTGACTTCATAGCTCGTTAAAATTTATATTAATTAGTTAGTGGCACTGAGACGAGGGGAATATATGATTATTTCAATTTACTTTTTAACTACGTGTCTTTATAATAAATACGCAGATTGTGCGTCTCATAACAATATTTTTCCTACGAAAACGGGCCACTTTTGAAAGATACAGTTAGCTGTGAACGTGAGTGTACTCTGGCGCCATCGTACCAGTAAGATTTTGACGCGGAGTGTTCATGACGTACGCAAGTCGACTGCGATATGACAAAGTAGTAGAGTCGCTCGATCGGGTTATATATAGCGCACCACAATTGATTTAGGCGCATTGAAAAACACAGCTCGCCCAACTTATGGCTGTTGCCCCAATGGCTGTCACACCATTCAGTCATTTGCGATTATACTCTGATTCACCGTAGACCCCAGCGAAGTGCAAGACTGAAGCCAGACAAGAAAAAACAAAAAAACATGCTGCTTTGAACAAAACGCGCAAGACCTAACTGCTGATGCTAGCACCGCGGATTTAGCTCTTATAGTTTTGGCTTCGCTCGCACTTGGATAAAATATGCAGTTTTTTTTTAAATAATGCTAACTAAAATTTTTCTTTTTATAGCAGAGCATTACGAGTATCATTAACTGCGATGTAGGGAGATACCTAGGCAAATGATGATGTTGTAAAAAAACGTTCTACCTAAATTAAAGTCTACGATGAGGCACTGAGCATGATATCAGCATATGTTGCGCAATATTGTGCTCAGTGCCTAAAAGTTGCAGACTTTTGGTTTTTAGAATAGGAACATGTTTCCAGCCACGCCATTTATCAAACTTCCCCCATAAATCGAAACTATTGGATCTTCGAGCACTTCGAGTACTGTTCATCGCTAAACTAGATGCAATGAGGTTCTTTTAGAGTGTACGACATTATACTATTACCAAGCAAACTTGACGTGGAACACCAGTGTGTTTTGCTGCTGCTGATCCATCCGGCTAGCCTGTCACGGTTCTCTTGGAATAACTTGCGACAAAGCAAGCCATGCGTTCAACCAATCGCGTCTCAAGATGAAAAAAAAGTATTTCCGGGTTTGGTTTAATCAGGGCACACCAGAAAGTTTCGAATGAGTTTATGCCGCCGGCGTTTTCCACGACATCAAATACTGGAAGGCTGAGCTATTACCAGACCTAGGGCGCACGCACAACCTTTCAGCCTCGGTTCAATTTCTGTCGTCGCTGCACTGCCAGACTGTTAATGAGGGAACGTCGATTTGAGTGCTGAGTTTAACCAATAAAGCGACGTTCTGCTGCAAAAGACAGTCACCAAAAACTGTGGTTGTAATTACATTCCGTGGTTCATCACTCAGTGCCTAGACGCGCTGTAGCTAATACAAATGCGGGAACTTTATTAGCTTGTTCCGCACAGATGATATTTCGTCCTGTAAATCAATAATTCATCCGAACGGTCGAAATAAAATAACTTTTTAGGGTTCACGCGAGGAACCAACGAAGGGCATTTGTTACGCCCCAACGAAAGACTGAGCGTCGATTTAGACCGCATGGGGCTCTTTTGATGCGCATCCGATATCTCAGTTACACGGCACTGGCACTGCAATAAGCCTGCGGGCACCTCGGTCGAGATTTGAACTCATCCAGAATGTGCGTGACACGCGGCGTGTCCGGAAAGTGAGTTTCGTTTCGAAATTAGTAATTCAAGATTGCTAGTGAAATGCGTTGCTTTCAATAAATTATGCGTACTCCAATCTATCTTTCGATGTAATCCCCTTCAACGTTAAGCGTTTGTGTCACACTGTGCTGCAGGTTTTTGAAACCCATTCCATAAAGCCAACGTCTGCGGTATTCATCGTGAAAATAATTCGTGCTATTGTAGTGTCTTGTAACGATTTCGTAAAGTAATAATTTCGAAACTTCGGAGACATGTGTTGCAAGATCACAAGTTGTAAAATGTCGGTTGTGCAGATATCTTTTTTCTCTCTTTTTTTGATATATATATATATATATATATATATATATATATATATATATATATATATATATATATATATATATATATATATATATATATTATATATATATATATCTGGCTTTTACTAGGTTGTTCGCTACCAGAAAGGGCATCTGCAGATTCGTAATGCATCGTGAACGTTGTGTCGCCCTTCATTAAACATTCAAACCCGTTTTCGCATCACTCCTTTGCACGTTGCGTTTGATCAATAAGTTTCACAAATTTGTCGATGTACTTTTCATGGTCTGCATGATCGGACATTTGTCGCATTCACAAGTTCTCTCAAAGCTGGACTTCCGAGTTGGCGGGCCGTTCGACTAACTTAGACATAACAATTGTAAAAAAAAAAAAAAAAATCAACAACACGATTTACAGAAATAATTACAGTCTCAAGAAATGGCGTCAGGGGGCGAATAACGAATGAGCTAGCCCAGCCGCGCATGCGCTACTGAAAAGTGAATATTCTCGCGGAGCGTATGTGCGAACGGTACTTTCTTTCCGGGTGGTGTCCACTCTATGAGCCGCGTTTAAATATTGTCACCGCGGGGATCGAAAAGCTTAGTTACAAAACCCTAAGGATCGTTGACAACGCCAGCAATGCGATCCCCACATCTTTGTCAACACGTTTTGCGAAGGAGATACTGAAAGAAAACGTCCGATTTTTATATGAATTATCCAATACACAAATGAAACGTAGTTCGTCCGAAAATGTGCAGCTAATTGAAAAATAAAAAAAATCTATTGTACGCTGACGTGTCACCGTTGCGAATAGCAGGGTAACCCACGGAAAATATTTTACCTTATATTAGTATTTGGTACTTTGTGAGAACATTTTTTTTATTTGTTCACAGCATTCTGCGTATTTTCAAGGGATATTCTCTTCCGTAGCGGTTAGTGTAACGCCGCTTGCTCGGCATAAAGTTAGCGACGAAATCCACATTTACACAACAATTCGCTGGCAGCGCCCCTCCTCAGAAGTGATGACAAATGTGAAGCAACAGTTAAAGTTTCTCGTATGCACTTAAAGCGGTAATGCAACAATATTTATGCCTTCAGTGAACATCGCTTAGAATTATTTCTTGACATTTAAACCTATGAAACACGCGTTAGGTCTTTTCCCCAAAAAACAACAAACGCAAAAAAATAAAACAAAAAAATAAATAGAGGAGGACGTTTAAGCTTCGCCTTTAAGAGTGGAAGGCGATAGCGAAAGATAAACCCTTTCTCGTTCCGAAGCCGCAAAAGCGTGTCTGCGTGGCCTAGTTTTAATGACAAAAAAAAAAAAAAAAAAAAAGTCTGCGCGGCTTGTTGGTAGCGTATCTGGTTCATTACCGGAGGGTCGTGGGTTCAAATTCCACCTCCGCCTGAAATTTTTCAAAATTTTTCTTTAAGGCAAATTAATTACTTTATAAAATGAAATGATTCGAGACAGGCGGCGACCTTCAATTCACATTACATGTCATGTTTTAATCACTTTTATTCCACGTGTGACGTCACGTCTCACGTGATCGTTGTGGGTTGTTTAAAATGACCGCGCGAGGTCATGTGGCTGTGGATGCCACGACCTTATCGACCAATCAAGATTTTCCCCTTCCCACCGACGCCGAAGCCGGATTTTTTGCGATAGGAGCTCCTAAACGCTACTGCGTTAAGAAAAGAAGAAAGAAAAGCGAGGAGCGTTCACCTAAAGTCACGGGATCCTGGGAAAGTAGCGCCATTGCCTTCCTTACCTGCTAGCCGGACACAAACAAATACCAACATATAGACGACCAAAACCTCGCAAGGCGATACGTTGCCATGGAAATCGCCATCTCGGTTCATTCAAATCTTCGAAGCTTCCAGAGGGTCGTTCTAAACCAGTCGCGCCAAGATCACCATGGAGCACCATCGTACTGGAGGCGTTCCTCGCCAATATAAGCGTCTTTGGCACTGTGTATGCAATCAACTTATCAATCATGCCCATCTCCACGGATCTCTTACAATTATATTGTTCTTCTTGCGTATTTTAAAACAGTAAACTTATTTTTCAGTGCCTCCAAGCACCGACACAGCATGTGGTGGTGGTACGAAGATGTACGCTTGTTTCGCCGGTGTGTGGATAGCAAAATCTCGGTATACAAGAAACGTCTCCATAAAGCTACCCGTCACCAGCGAATTTAGATCGGCTCACCAAGAACGGAGGGGTCAAGGAGAAATTGCTTATTTCACGGACCAAGATGGCTACTTTCCCAGGATCCAGTGACTTTACGTTTACCTAAAGCCTCTTCATGTTTTAAAAGTAGCGCAAGGTGCGTCGATGCACGAGGCACGTGCGACGTGTAGCCCTTGGGAAGAGCATGGCGGCACAGCGCAGCACTTATACTCTGTTTCATACTTAGTGTGCAACGCTGTCAAAGCTACTGGCGCGAGCATGGGGCTTGATCTCGTTGATCATTTGCACGCGTGCTCGCGCAAACAAAACCATAAATGAAGCCACGCGCTCGCGCCAGTAGCTTTGACAACGTTGCGCGCTAAGTCCGAAACAGAGTATAGCTGGATTTCAGACGCCATGTTCTTCGCAGAAGTGGCGCGCGACACGTGTCTCGAGCATTTCCACAACAATAGAGGGGCTTTACGCTTACCCCCTCAACTCGCAGACAGAACTTGATCATAGCCACATGCTGGGGTCGGCAAAGAACAGGGCACGCGTTGTGTACAACCTATTGTTAAGTGTCGGCTATTCCCGCCACCGCAGCGATTGGGCACGAGCCACTCCCCGAATGCCCGTCGGGGCAGGGACGGTCACGAGGCCAAATCCAATGCTTACGCAGCGCTCGTGCCCACTGCGTGAGCCGCATTTAAATATGGTCACCGCGGGGATCGCAAAGCTTGGTGACGACATCCTGGGGGATCGTATTGCTGACAACGCCAGCAATACGATGCACATAACTTCGACATCACGTTTTGAGAAGGAGAGACTGAAAAAAGACGACCGCGTTTATCCTTGACATTACGCGGCGGCCTAGAAGCTTCTTGGTCAGTGGCGTTGCGTGCGAGCATGCTTGGGTCCCAGTAGTGCCATTTGACTAGTGCAAAATGAGAAACCTTCCTATCCATTATCGTTACAAGGTTCTTTTAAATCTATAGGTCGCAGCCAGCTTTCCATCGAAGGATAGCGTAGAAGGCTTTTGGCACCATGCGCTCGCGTGGCCCTTACCATAATATCTTACAGGCTCGTCAAGAGTATTTGGTAAAAATTTTAAGATATAAACAAAGCAACGCACAAGAGCACAAAATTAATTGAAAATAAGTACTATACTCAAAATTTGACAGAAAAAAATAAGCAAAAAATAATAACAGGCACACAACATAGTAAATACATGTGGTTACAATTCAAATGCAGGAGAGAAAAACGAATGGATAGATTAAACAAATGTATATGAAACATCTTCAATCTACTCCAGGATCGGAATGCAATGCGAGTAGACGAAACTATTGACGAAGGATTTTCGCGGAACAATGGGCTTCAGTAATGAGCACAAGAGACGACTGTGCCCCCCCCCCCCCCCCCGTGCGAGACTTGGCACAAATGTTCAATTAGCGGCATCTGCTTGCCTCATTCGTTGCGTCGTTGAATATATATATATATTTTTATTTAATTTTTCGATTTTTACTGAACCATATTGATTTTCGTATTGTTGACCTTCCGGTTGGATTTTTCAGCGACAGCTACATCCAGGGTTCACACTGCTCATGCATCATACAAACGGCAGTCTGCAAACACGAGTCACCGCAATATCCGTGGTTCGAATGCCTCGTGCCCAGTGTTTCTCGTTCGAACTCAATGCCATGCGGCATTCGAAGCACGGATCTCGCGGTGACTCGCGTTCGAATCTGTTTGGAGACTGTCTCTTGTATGATGTATAAGCAGTGTGAATCCTTCTTTAGTCGCTCACAGCCACGGTGGACACACAGCTTAAGGAACGCGAGACGTAGCCTATTTTTGATCACGCTTCTCACTTTGTGATTCGTTTTACGTTTTTCTTGTCAGCCGATGGCACAATCTAATTAGATTCGAAGCGATAATAAGATTCCGGGGACTCTAGCCTATTTGACAGATAGTTTGCTTCCCTGTCCGTGCCTACGGTTCTTTCGACTTATTTGTACGAGAACTATTTCCGTCGGCAAAGCCAGTGCTTCACCGGCGCTCTTAATCCAAAAAAAAGAAAAGAAAAAAACAACTGAAAGCATGTTGTCCCCTTCCAAGATTGAGCCGTCGACTCTTCGCTGCTTCGATAGCGACGACCGAACCGATCCTCTTGGGCAACTTCCTAAATTCATTCAAGCACTTCTAACTGTGGTTTTCCTGGTCGACAAACAACCCAACAATTCTATCTGTCCCGTGGGTTGTAGCGCGAAGGTAGGAAAGCCCGGAGACATGTAATTCTGTAAACCAAAATCCCCCCCTCCTCCCTCCCCCTTTGGCTCGCTAGCGCGAATGCGGTATACCAATTCACAAACTTTTCAGTCTGTGGATCAGGGATTAGAGTGGCCGACTTCGGCGAAAAATCTTACCGCTCGACAGATGCGCTCTCTATTGATTGTTTTTTAGTCGACCGGAAACTGAGATCCTTGAATCCAGCGTCAAATTGAAGGAAGTGTTCAGATTTCTTTTATATATATTTTTTGTAACCTTGAACGACCATTTAAAGCTCCCTTCGACCCAAATATCCGACATGTTTTTTTTTTTTTATTTTTTTTTTCACGGCTGATGCATAGAGGCGAAGTCCGCAACATTTCACGCGTCCGAGCTGCCACGTAAACAACTTTTTAATGCAGACAAATAAGCACTTCTAAGGCATACCGAGGCAAACCGCGATAGCTTAGTTTGCTTTATACCCGTGGCCAGAATATAGCTCTTTTCTGTCTACCGGTTGTGTCCGTGGCCGCTGTCACCGAGTACAGTATAGGTATCACACTTAGCCAAATTACCACCCGGCTCCATTTTCCTTAGACGCATTGGAAACCTACGATCAAACCTGACATAAGCCTATAGGTGAAAAAGCCGAGTTTCTGACGCAGGCTAATAAAATGCAATCGATACTTCGTTTCACTCTAAAAGCTGGAGACCACGGAGAGAAAAAATAGCGGCGATTTTCACCCGGCGGTAGTCGCTCTGTGCCTAAAATAAAAACTGTGGCTGTTGCGTCGCTCACGAAGTGAACGTGCAAGCGGGACAAGTTCGTCATTTTCGCTTCGCATTTTGCTCCACGAAGGGTGCTCCAGCGATTTCTTCATGGTCCCCGATTTGCCTGGAAATTTGCTAAACGCACCAACAAACATCGCTGAAATAGTATCCCATATCTTAAGTCAAAATATTGTTTTTCGCGAAGTTATTAATTTTACAATTGTGGTCCTCACCGTGTTTCTTTCAAACTCAGTCTCTATATTCCGTTTTACCTTATGTTGTACCGCAACGAAGGCTAGAAGCGCGAGCTCATAGCGTTGGCAGCTGCCCTTGGTGCACGAGAGCTTGTGCCGCCGAGATATGCCCTAGAGCAAGGAGCTCGCGCTTGTAGCATTTCCAGCGGTACAACACAAGGTGAAACAGAGTATAGTGGCAACAACGATAAAGTGATTCCAGCGAAAGGCAGGGGTTCACTGCTTGGACAGTAGAATTTGTTCCGAACGGATTCCAAGCAGTTTCATGGTGTCAAATGAATGCTTTAGAAGCTCGCTGCAGTACTCGCGCACGAGCACGAAACAAACGCTTGGCATAGTCTATATTTTAAACTGCTTGCTCGAGCGGCAAGCCTGCCTGCAGCTGACGTCACAAAACTGAAAAGTGCGGGTATATTTGAATGAACAAAATGTAAGGGCGCAAACGGCTGGTGTATGCGGTTGAAAAACCCCGAGACTGCGGTAACGACCCATTAAAGTCTCTTTTTCCTTTTCATTTGCTGATGCCCCAATAACTATTCTGAATTTCGCACTACTAAATAGCATATCGGAAAAGGTAAAGGCCGGGGATTCTGAAAATAAAGTTAGTTAGGGTAAGTAAAAAAAGTCGCCGGGAGATGCAACAATTTTCGTGCGTTCAATGAATACTACTTAGGATCATTCCTTGACAATCATAACATCTGAAACACGCGTTAGTTTTTTCTCCCTATAATGGAAGTCGCAGGCAAAATGGGAGAAAAACGAGCAATGCTCACCCGCTCAACTCGCAGCCAGAACAAGCGGTCACGTGATTTGGAGCCGATTATATGTCACTAATGTTTATCATAACCACGCGCTAGAGTTGGCAAACACGCCGAGTTCCACACATTGTTAGGGTTCGGCTATTCCCGTCATCGCAGCGATTAGGCACGAGCCACTAACCGAATGCATGTCGATGCATGTTGAGGCTATGGCGAGTATGACGTATCTGGTGAGATTATGTCTCCTCTCATCGACGAAAATAAGTGTAATGACAGGCTGTCAACCCTGACGTTGTTAGTTTAAGTGCGTGATGACTCCAACCTTGCGCCGTGCTTTTTAAACACACCATAGAACTCTTGGTTCGTAACTAATAACAACACGTCGTGATGTCCGGGGTGAAAGCATAAGAAGAAGCAACCGAGACATCTCGTCGCTAATGTCTGTACTACGACCATGGCGAGAAAATTAAAAAAAAAGTATAAAATTAAAGCGCGAGACAGGACACGAACAAGGGAAGAGAGAAGTTTCATACGCGTGCACCCGTCAACGGAGAGCGTCGTGATACGAAGAGCGTCCACCGAAGGCGTGTCATTTTCTATCTTCACGTCCCTTCTGAGCGCTTTTTTTAAATTGGGTTTTGTCTCGCGTGCCCACAACCCGTTATCATTAGACGGCAATCACCTTTGGACAACCATTATGAATTTTTCTTTCCCGATATAATCGCCTGAAGTCTAATTACCACCTCTGGAATCTAGGGAGAAAGGGCGCGGGCGAGTAGGGATGATTCTTAAGATTTGGAGCCGAGGAGGAGATAAAACCTCGGACAACTTTCGTCTTTAGATGTTTGCACAGGTTTCCTGTTCAAGTTGTTTTAAACGCGACAGCGTCTATAGACTTCTACAGAGCCACCAAACCGCGTGAAGTCGCAAGTCCGCCTGCAACCGGCTCGATAGGGCGTCCGGTCATTGGCTGTAACCCGGGGAGGAAGGGAGCACATGTGGCGAGGGAAGGGGAGCCTTGATTGGCGAAATATGTTTCAACAGGCAAGGTCATAGGCACGCGAATCAGCTGCGCACATAGAGAGCAGGTGCTGTGGCGGCGTGATCTGGAGGAGGTGACGTAAGCACATTACAGCTGTGCGCAGTGGCCCAATATTCACAATGCCTCCGAGAGAGATGGCTGGAAATCGAAGAATTATTAACCTTTCTCGAGCAACGAGCGCCGTCTGGGGAGTTGTATGCGAACTACAAACGAAGGGTAGCAGCCCCACTTGCCCCCGCCCGTCAGAACCCAATGGCATCGTGCAGTCGTATAGGTTTCCATTGCATTTTATGCCTCGTATTAGTGATACTTAAGAAAGAATTGTCAAAAAGACGAAACACGCGAAAAGTCAGGTGCTGAATATGTTGGTCGTGCGGGACAGTGCCCCCCCCCCCCCCGAAAATAGCGACAGCGGGAAGCGAGGCCAGGAAAGAGGGTGTCCACATGCGCACAAGCTAACAGGAAAGACGTCCATTGGCACGCAAACGGTGCCGCTCTGATTCGGACCGAGAGCGACGAGCTTGACGGACGCCTGAAGAGTTCGCTAAAATTGCCGAAGCAATGCACCAACGAAGAGCTCGCCAATCCTGTAGCAAATAATTCCAAGTTCTATCGCATTACATCTCCCTTGATAACAGCCAAATAAAAGACGTCGTTTTTTTTTTTTTTGAGAGGAACAATCATTATTACGCTATTCGTGTTTTTAAGTATCGTTTGAGTTAACTCGGAACGCTAAAAAAAAAAAACCCTAAACAAAAACGGGTCTCGTGTAAATGTTATCAAGGAAAACATACGACATCACAGATCACCGACTCGTAAACTTCGGGGAAGTTTACTAATTGAAGATTTTGTACTGAGTGACCAAAGATGGTGAATTTTGTGTATACAAATTTTAAAGAAATCGTTTACTTGGGTGAAGAGAAAAAAAAACAATTAACAGCGTACATTTAGCTACATATGGCAGCCGTCTGCAAATGAAAGACGTCTGGGTGACAGTCGTGAGATGGCGGCAGCTGCTGACATATAGCCAAAGTAGACCGACAAAAAAAATCTCAAATTTTTTGTGTCCATGCAGAACTTTATTAATAAAAAAAAAATCACGCATTACACCGAAACATCGAAAAAAGCCCGCGCGCGTTTGACTCAAAAACGTCGTCCGCTGTCGGAGATGAGTGTTTGTGCCCTAGCTCTTACCTGCCTCCCATCATTCAGCTGCTGTGCCAGTAAGACGTCTTTTGGTAGCAGACGGACGCCGTAGGTACACAAATCAGTGTCTAAACTTTTTTTACTCTTTGCTGAAGCAAGTTCATCCGTTGAAACGGTGATGCGCAAAGTGCGCCATTTTAGGCCACATGTATAGATCTATAGTGCTATGCGTTAAAAGGAATCGACCAATGCGGTCCCTTCAAAGGGCCGACGATACATTTGACTCACGCGGTAGGTTATAAATCGACCAAAGGTTCTTTCATAAAAAAAAAGCAAGCGAGTACAAAAACAAAACATAAATGAAATAGCTTTATACTGCTGGCACTAGATCTGGAAGTACCGGATAGGGTTCACGACTTCGTGGATTGACGCCTCGTTAATATGGATATCACCAATATTTTCGAAAGCTGTTTGGCGTGGTCTCCTCACAGGTTCACAGAAGCCCGAGGGCACGTCGGCCGATTTATAACAGCGTCGTTGCATTATCTTTATTATCGGTACCAAACCGTCGGAGCAGACAGGACACAAACCGGGCTCTGATCTTCTTCAATCCTTTCCGCACATAAGAGACTGTTTCCTTTCTATTTCGGTGCTGGCCTTCATACTGGAATAAGAACATCGGAGATGTGCTAAGTTTGTTTGTCCTTCGTGGGCTTATCGTAACGTTTCTAAAAGCGGTTTGGGAAGCGGTCGGTGCCCGCTCTTACCGGAAGACGTTTTATCATCCCCATAGGAAAAAAGAAAAAAACAACAAAAAAACAACGCTGTGTAAAAAAGAAAAAAAATCACTGCGTAGTGCAAAAAAAAAAAAAACACACACACACACACGCAGAAGCGAGTGAAAACTGGTCCTTGCCGGAAAATCGATTTTAGCGCTAGTACAAGGTAAAACGCTCCAAGAAGAAAATGAAAGGGGGAGAAACTACTGAGATATTGCTATTGCCTCGTTTTGGCCTTTTTTTATTTTTTGGTGTCGCGCGTAAATCGCGAGCTCTTGAACGTTTTTGATGTTGCAATCTCCGGTCATCGGAAAAAGGAGCGACTAGACTGATCACTGCGTTTACACGCAATAAAAGCACAGTGCGCGACACTGTTAGTGCGAACGCGACTTCAACGCTTTCTCTGCAATTTACTTCGAACGTACATTGCCGGAAGCCCAAGTTTGGCTAGTGCCACAAATGAACACTTCTCGCCACACTAGCAGTTTTAGTTATTCTTTCGATTCTAATAAAAAAAAAGAAAGGCGATTACTTTTTCGTATTAAAACTGTCGTGATATGTACTATGAAGTACAACTGACGGAGTAAAGGGTCAGCGAAGGACAAAGAGTATTTGCCAAGGATTATTTCTGCACATACTCACATTCAGCTACTATCGATCCTCCCTTCCCTCTATCTTATTTTCTCTCTTGCCTTGTTTAGACTCCCTTTGTTTTCTATGCAGCTCGCGATGCCCGCAGGTTCTCAAGTATTTATTGCAATAAATAGTTATTTTAAAATATTTGTCCTTAAAAACCTACCTGCAAAATATTTTTCAGCCAGGGTGAAAATTATCCTCGCCGTCCTTCTCATTTCCTCCTCCCACTCTTAACTTGACAACGGGTCGACCCCTTTTGTTGTTGCATCTTTGCGCCGGATGAGCCGGGAGCTTATCCCGGCTCATCCAGCTCCAAGTTGCAGCAACAAGAGGAGTTCCCCGCCGTCAAGATAGCAGTGGGAGAGGGGAAATGGGAAGGGTGGCGAAAATAATTTTCACCTTGGCTGAAAAATATTTTGCAGGTCGTCCTTAACGTTCGTCTTGTGTTGCGTAACAGCAACCACGATCACTAATACAAGACTGCTGCTGGGGCGATAGATAATGCGTCCTGCTGCTGTCAACTCACGTCAAACTAGAGTAACGAAACCGATGAAGAATGTTGTCTGCTACGGACGCGTCCTCATAAACATTTGACTGAAATTGTATACTTGCGTGCCCTTCTGTTTAGGAATGTTGCCACTTCCTTTGTGGTGCTTACATGGTCTTGGAACGGGTACAATAATTAGCAGCAAACGGGTGGTCGTCAGATAAAAATATATATTATACCTTATCTCGAAAAAAAAAAAGAAGAAGAAATTTACAGAGAGACGGGGAGTGATCTAATTCTACATAAACCCTCCTTTCTTCTTCATTTATTTCTAATTCTCATTTCTCCTAAGAACACCAGCTGCAGCAATGCGTTCATGAAGCTTTTTAACCTCCTTAGCTCAGTCTCAAATCCACAAAAACACGTGACTTTAACAAAAAAAAAAAACTACATGTATTAAAAACAACAAAAAACAACAACTCGAGTTTGGCATTTAAGACAAAAAACAAAAACAAATTCAAGCTCTAAAGACGATTCGTGGTGGTTTCAAAAAGAAAGCACTTAATCTTTTCCTGGGAATCCCACGGAATTTCCCTAGAGTTTCCACATTGATTGGCTGGAGGTCACAACCTGTAAAGCGCCGGTACAAGCTCCGGAGAGGCAAGAAAGTAAGATACAACTGTGTAAAAAAAAAAAAAGTTTTTTTTATTTTTTTTAATTTTCTGGCAGTCGATTATGTCGATATCTGCCCGTAAGAAATTTTATAACGACCGATTTTCCGGTTTTCTTGTTTAGGAGCGGGATGAAATTTGGGCTCTCGGTCGCACGCGCAATCGCGCCGCCTAAATCGTTCCGCGGAAAAAAAAAAGTTCACGCGCTCAATGCCCAAAACAGGCTATGCTAAAACTTACTCTACCAGTTTCCTACAGCAGCGCTGTATAATGAAACAAAGAAGATAAAGCAGGCGTTACACTCTAAGAAATCCTGTGCGTCTAAGTTTCCCGTAAAGCATTTGGGAGATCAAATTGCCGCAGTCGCGGGAGGGAGCTCTCGACGACTGACGCGTTTTGAAAAGAAACAGCAGTAACATCGAGTACGACGTTTGACGTACTTACGTCATGATCTGTGCATGTGACAGCGCAGACTGGTTTCTGCCTGCAGGTTTAAATACTCCGTCCATTCTTAAGCTGAGACTGGAAGCTCCGCCTTCAGCGCGAGCTCGCTGGCTTCCGCAAGGGTTTTGGTTGCGCGTGCCTGCGCGTTCACACTTGTGCTAGCAAGGACAGAAAGCTCGCGCTGAAGGCGGAGCTTCTGGTCTCAACTTAAAGGGGCAATGCAACAATTTTTGTACTTTGCGCAAATACCGCTCAGAACAGATCCCTGACGTTAATGACCTATGATACACGCGTTTGTTTTTCACCCCACGCAATAGAAGTCCCAGAAAAAAAAATAAAGAAAACAAGCAGCGTTCGCCCCCTCAACTCGCAACCAGAACAAGCGGCCACGTGATCTGGAGCCGATTTTATGCCGCCAATGTTGCTCATAGCCACGCGCTGCGGCTGGCAAAGCACAGGACACGCGCTGAGTTCCAGACATTGTTATGGCTCGGCTATTGTCGTCGATGCAGCGATTGGACACGGGCTACTACCCGAATGCTTCTCGAGCTAGTAATTATCACGAGCCCAAATCGAGTGCGCACGCAATGCTCGGGTCCAATCTATGAACCACATTCAAATATCGTCATATGGGTGTACTGCGATCCCCACTTTACGTCATCAAATTTTGCAAAGGAGAGATTGAATGAAAATGGTCGCTCTTGTCTTTGAAATTACACCGCAACAAAGGAGTTTTTTGGCAAGTGGCGTTGCGTGCGAGAATCCTTGACTCCCACTTGTGCCAGTAAGCTCGTGTACAGTTAAAAACATTCCAATTAAATATCGTTGCACCGCTCCTTTAAGGGTGAACTGAGTATAGGTATGAAAAAGAGTATCGCTCATAAGGTGATGTAACAGACTTTCATGTGCCTGTCGAAGATAATTTAATAGGCACCAACGGTGTCTAAAACGTCATTTATCCTAAACTTTGACCCACGCACACACGACACACGCATGCACGCACAGACACACACAAAGAAAAAATGAAAGACCCCGAGTTGTTTCCTTCAACGGTGTCTTGCGCCGCCTGTTTACAGGGAGCGTGAAGTCTTCCAGCCCAATCGCGTTCGCTCGCGAACTTGTTGGAGAAAAGCAGCTGGAGGCGGAGGAGGGCATATGTGCGTGCATTTTTCACGGAGTCGATGATCCTTGCAATGGCTCTTTGCCTAAGGCACGCCTGCCGCTTTGCGTCGCAGTCGTTCCGAGTGGCGCAGAAGTCGGGAGGTGGCAGCTGCCGGCGCACGTGCTTTCCCTGCCGCAGATCTGGAGGAATTCAAGTTCAGAATTGCGATCGACCCTGGATGGGGAACAGCCCTCTGATGTTGCTCGGGTCGATCGATTTCGGAAAAAGAAGTCCATCGAAGGTATTGATCCCAGGAACGAAAAGCATTCGGGCGCCGCACAAAAGAAAGTCGGGATTTCATTTTGTGCTCTCAAAGCACGGCGGATGAGAGTGAATGTTCATTTTTGTTTCTCCCTCTTTCGGGATCCGCGCCCGCATTTTGTTGCTGTTGTTATGGCGGCACTGTCAAGTTTCCGCAAACAGAGCCTCGAAAGAGCAAATGTCGGGACTCGGAGCTCTTTGCCGCCTGTCGTCCGCCAGATTCCAAGGAGAGATCTCCGGCTAAGATATACTTCGGTCCTGTCTCGTAGCTTTTTTTTTTAGTTTTTTTTTTCCATTTGCGCGTATTTCGTGCGCGGTAAGATCTCACTCCAATCATTTAGGGACAACGCATGGGAGCCTCCATAGTGGCACTCATCGTTACAAAGTATGCACGTGGAAGGCGCCAACGGTGATTTCCATACGACACGCGCTGCGTGTCTTCGAAGGCGACGCTTCGATCCAAATTGACCCCGTCCTTCCCCTGAAACGTTGTTGAAAATGCCTGCGATTTCATCTCCGAGAAAGCTTTCTGCTGCCCTTCTTTGGCCTTATACGAAAGGGCGTCGTTTATTGCCGCATCGGACTCGTTTCTTGATCTTGTAGCACGCGTTGTCATATTTAATGATGTCTGCGTCGGGTGTCAGAAAAGAAACAGAAGGACCTCTCACTGAAGCAATTTTGAGTTTGAAACGAAGTATGGCCGATGCTCGATCCCTTTTTTAGCAGTAAAGAAAGAAGAAAAAAAGATTGATTCAACAAATGCAGCATTTTTCTTGGAGCTCTAGTTTCCAACGAGCGTTGGCGTGTTGTAAATGTGGCGTGCGGATTTTTTGACCGGATGTATCGGACGACGTGTAGTTGTTTGCTCAATTTGAAACCTGCAAAAAAGAAAAGTGAAACAACGCCTGCCCGACGTGTGCTGTTTTGGATAATGGCTTTCGTGTCAGACCAACTGTTTGAATGAAGAACAAGATCGCATGATCAAGAAAGTAAGAAAGTGTAAACTAAAAAAAAAAAGAATATTTGCACTGCTCAAGTATACACCAATTCCAGTGTCTAACCAAGTGCACAGTCCAGCATGCGTGCGTTCATCGCTATGAGGAACGACCAAACCATGCACCATACACACGAACGCTCTAAATGGCACCGGACAGATGCTCGTTATTGGAACTGTATTATATAGGATGTATTGTTTTATCATATTAATATTTTAACGTGTTTGACGGCAGCATATATATTTATTACTGCGTATGTATCGGTCTCGGTGGACATTAGAGGGGAATACCGTCAGGAGTATCGTATTTTCTCGAGTAATAGCCGCACTATTTATGAACAAGGCCCTTGCGTCTACTTTCCCACAGATCACATACACAGCCAATCACCGGGTTGCGCATAAATAACTTAGCGAATAGCCAGATCGAGAACATGAGTCCCCATACAAATGCAATCTTCACAGATGGAATCTTCGCACGAAGACGTTATCTTTTTCCTGTAAACATCTGGAATCATGCTGAGGATCGCGGTGATTGGCAATCTGCGTGCTCCGCGGAAAAGCGAACCCTCAGGTTTTCTTCATAAGCAGTACGGCTATTACTCGAGTAAATATCGGTAGTAATCTATTTAATTTCACTTTTCAATTATATTTTTTAAATTTACGGCATAATGGATTATGGGATGCACTTTTGCAGAAGCGCCGCAAGCCCTGCCAAATATGGAGGGTAGAAGAGTGACCTAATTATGACGTGAACATCGTCGTTATCTCGGTAGCGTGTGCTTGGCGGATGCGTCGAGGACACCTACCGAGTTAACAACCACGTGCGCCCGCAACAACCACCTACGTCCTTCTTCTATACCCATCATTGTGGGCCGAACTTGCAAAGGTTCTTTGACACCTAATTTTAAAACAAAGGTGAGAAAATCGCGAAAACTGATCTATGAATACTCAACGCCCGTTGCGTTTGCGGGGCAAATAATGTAAATTGAATTAGGCTCTAATAAGGATTTCCCTTGAAACTACAAAAGCAAGATAACCCATAAAACCATTTTTTTTTCAAACATAAATTAAGAGATTTTATTAATTAGCCTACCGATGGTGACAGTTCCTCCTTCCCCTTCCACCCCTCTGATGTCCGACATGTCGAATAAACACACAGTGATGACGGAACCCATATCCGACAATCATTCTCGTCCGAAAGCGCGAGACACGTGCCACGAGCGAACGCTCCACCGGCATTCGCTTTGAAGAAAAAGAAAATAATAAAAAGAAAATTGGGGTGTGTGTATTTTAAGCCTAGAACTTAGTCGGCCTCAATGGTCGACTTTTCTCCCAGCTGTAGATGAGAAATTTGGCCAGTGCAGTAGAACCGCTAGCCTGGGGTCTTTAACGTGCATCACGCAGGAGTGATACACGACGCCGGTACGATAGTCATCCAGATCGAAACGGGCAGGGGTGTGGATTGGCATTCGCTTCCAAGAGACGCCCTTTTCAGTGCTTTGCTGCCATTCACAGCCAAGAGCCGCACAATCGGAACGAGACTCGTGCATTGGTGCATTGACGCATTTGCCGCTACTTGTAAAACGAACACACAAACACATCAATGGGTTTTAGACTCCCCCCCCAAACACACACACATCCTTTTTTCAATTGCGGATGTCCGCATTAAAATCAAACACCTAACAGATTTAGACAAATGCCCAACTGTGTCCCGTTCGCCTTCCAGATGGCAACATATATAAGGAGTGGTGCGTGGTGCACAAAGCCTGTAGATCCAAGACTCGTCTGGGTCAGTCTCGGTTTGTGGACCTTTGATGGTTGAACTGTCACATGCTTAGGGTCGTAGACGAGGTGGCGCCTTTTCGCGAACTCTCCGGCTGGTGTTCTTGCCAGAGCTCTGCGAGCGTTACCTGGTCTTTGTGTCCCTTCGGTTCGCTGCTGAGGTTAAAGGCTGGTTCACATAGCCCCGATTCCTTACGTTCCGTTACGCGAAGCTTACGTACAAGCCACCGGGATATCTGTGCTTCATATCAAGCGTGGCTACCGATTCGAGGAGGTATACCTGGCACGCGACATTCGAGACACGAATGTTTCGGTGACTAAAGCGCGAGACGCATGCGTGGAAGCTAAACTCGTCAAACACAAAGCTGGGGCCGACGTTCATGCAGCGCATTGATTGGATTATCCCGACAATGACTTGGCGCTTTTTTCGCTGGCGTCCAATCGGCGCGCAACGCGAACTTTGGCCTCCAACTTTGTGTTCCACGAGTTTAGCGCCTATGAACTTCGGCCCCAACTTTTTGTTTGACGAGTTTAGCTCCCATGGACGGCAGAATCGTCCGATCCGACGTCCGATCCGGCAGTCCGAATGCCGCTCCGGATTGCCGCACGCGACAGTTTGAGACACACGCTTCTGACCTTGCATGCGACACGACGATCCGCTCGGCTCCGTCCAGGAGATCCGAGCGCTCCAGCGGAGGTCCGCGTTACTATACAGGGTAAATCTCGGGTCCCAGATTGACGGTTCAGCTCGCACGAGCGAAATTAGGAGCTCGTTCTCGCTAGCACGTGCATTATTTGCTGGGGCCATCTTTCTCGAATGGGTCAGCGGGATTCACGCGTCCGGCTTCCCGTGGCCCAGGTCAGTCCCGTTTTCTTGTTGGTCCCACCAGACCCAGTACGTCAGCATGACGTTCGCGCTAGCTGTGCTGTCATTGGCTGGACGCTTCCGACAGTCCGTCTGCTGTACGGAACTATCTGGCACGTTGGACGCACGCCGGATTGCCGATCCATCGTCTGAAGTGACAATATTTTTCGGATCAGGCAGTCTTATTGCCGGATTGTACGTCGAATCGGATGGATTTTTCGCGCATGTGTCTCGCGCTTTAGACGTAATATAAGAAAATGGTGCTCTGTGAACCAGTCCTTAAAAGTTGAACCGAGCTCGACTTCTTACGTTACGTGACGACGAGCCTTGTGTTCTTCGTTGCCACGGTAACTCACCGTCCTAGCTCGTCGTAAGCGCTCGTAACATATAACGTAAAGAGACGCCCTTATGCGAATGGGCCTTGAATCGTAACGTAACTTAACGTAACGTAAGAAATGGTCCAGTGTGAGCCGGCCTTAACTGCGACTGCCTCAGGTCACCGTCGAATCCGTCTCGCACGTTTTCCTCATCCCTCTTGGGGTCTTTGGATTGCTGCCTCGGGTCACCACGACTGCCTTGAGCCACCGTCGAGTTGGTTCGTTGCCCTCGATCGTCGCCAAATCCGTTGCACACGATCGCTTCACGTCTTCTCTGGGGACTCCACCTTTTTTTTTTTCTTTTTTTTTTCGATGGCGGAACGTGACAATAGATGTGTTTACGTATAAAGCGCCTGCGGCCTATCGAATCGAGAGGGAACCAATCCGACTTACCCAGTCCCCCCCCCCCCCTCACCTTTTTTTTTCTCCTATTCTACCCTGTCATAGTTGGCCCCTCTCCATACAATGTGCTACGGTATAATCCACGGAAATGCAGCCAACGAGCGCTTGGTCACAAATTGACGTGGCCAGTGTGCTTTCGTAGCCTTTGCTTGCTTGAAACCTTTCGGCCCGACTACGCGGTTTTGCACTAAGCGTCTTCACTTCTTCTTTATTGTAAAACAAAAAAAAAAGATTATTCGTTTTTTTTTTAAATGCTATTCCCCAATAAATGTCAAACTTTGATTATTTGACAACACACGTACGGCGCTTAGACGGGTTGCAAGACTTTTTTAAATTTTATATTGTACCATACAGTGGTTCGAATATAGATATGTATTGCCTTTGTTACTCGAGTCGCTGACAGTGTAAAGAAAAGCATGGCGTGGCATGCCCCGGGCATCTTATTACTGCTCCGCTGTCAATAAGATTGCGGATTCAGACGGCAAAAACTCCAAAGTGTCAATCACGAAGCAAGAAGTGTAAACAGAATAGGTCACACCCTGCGTTTGTTAAGCTGTCTGTGAATAAAGGCCGGGACAATTGCAAATCTTTCAAATACTGCTCACACAATAAACGAAAAATCGACGGTGTTTCGTCATAATTAATTCAAAATTTTACGTAAAAACGAGTTATGCTATGTGACCAAATAAATGTATGGTTTAAAATGTCCGGCATATACAGACACGTCAATCGCATCCGATTTGGAGTCGAATACAGTCTCGGTAAACAATGCGTGTTACTTGGACAATTTATACGTTCGAGATGCAGCCTTCATTTATAAAAGCGCATCGCACGTTAAAACCGACGATACAATTATTAACGCATAAGCGTCGCGGTGTAAGCAAAGTACGCTCGCGTTCCTGATTGATTTGCAGTGATTTCTAGAAATGTTGCGCAAAGTGGCTAAGTGACACTGAATTAAGACGCCGCCAAAGAGCAATTTCGCTGTGATACGTACTATTAAAGGCGATCTACAGCACCCACATTTCATAACCGGGGAAGGGGGCATAAAAAATAAAAATAATAATCTCGTTTTTTTTTTCTTTTTTAGATTGCATGCTGCTTGGGAAAGGAAGATGCAATTCCGTGGAATCCGGACATGATTGATCGAGAGGTTGTATATCAGAGCTCAGAAAACGAAGCAAAGCATTAGAAGTGAGAATGGAGCTACACCGATCTCTGGTTGCAAGGCATCAAACCCTCACGGAGGAAGCAAAAGTTAGCTTAATTAGAAAGTTCCTCTTCCCGCCTGCTTCCTCCAATCTGCCCCGCCAACTCGGTTCCTTCTTACTTTATTCCGACCCTGCGAAGAACCTTCGTTTTTATCGAGCTTTTCGTTGCTGGCAGTTCTCTCCTTTGCGGCAAAATTCGTCCCGTCCATTTTCTCTTTTGCTCCTCCTGCTCCCCCTTTGATAAAAAGTCCGAAACTTGTATTTGTCGGTTTTATTTCGTTTCTGTCTGTCTTTCGATCTTGAGGAGCGAGTTATGATAACGCTTATTTCTTGATTTGCTTCTTCCAAAAACGACCACTGCCTTTCTATTCCTGGAGATTCCCCCGCCTTTTCCCATTCTCCTTCGCATCCTTTTACTGCAATCAGAAGGGTTTTGAAATTTGGTGCACGATTTTTTCTCGTAATTTCATCGTACCTTCTTTTTCGATCAGACTTGAATTTTCTTTTTATAAACTTGTTTAGGAAGGTGGTTTTGCCTTCTGGGGATTGAAAAATTGAAAGACGTTATTAGACAGCGGTGCGTCAATCACGATGTGGCTTCGGGCCACTTTTTATGTTCCTTTGGACGTATTATTTTTTTTTTAAAGTTTCATTAGACGCATAACTTTGAATTTATTTCTTTATTTACCCTCAAGGCCATACGACATTGGACTCGCGAGCGTTCTAGCGCTGGATAACCAATGCAAACACAACTTTACTTTCCTATTTATATAAATAACGATGCAACGGTTGGTTGTACACGGAACACGATTTTTTTTCAAACTCATTCGTTATGTAGGCCTTTGTTGTTGGCTGTAAAACGCGTCAAGCTTATAAACTAACAGGTGACACGATTTATTAAGTGTAGTGAAGTCATTTTCAATCGATTTCCCTTAAGGCTTCTTGGAACTCATAAGCTGGCCAGGTGCAGTATGCAAGACTATCAGTCTAACGTCTCATAGGTGTTTAAACGCCCAGTTTTTAATAATAAACGTTAATGGCCGAGATCCACTGTATGGGATCCTCGACCTATATAGACGTTCTGCACACGCGCCATATACAGCCGCCATTGCTGACCTTCACTCGTCTTACCGAAATGCCAAGCAACCGAAGCGGGCTTTGACGAGCCTCCACAAAGGCTCATGCTGGTGAGAAGGCCACAGTCGAATCTAAAATGTCAATACCCTGCCCTGCTGTGGTAATGATGGGGCCAAGTGATCGAAATAAGAGGAAGCAAAAACTGAAGGTCGGTTATGGAGGCGCCCATGCAGTGCTGCTGCAAATCGTCTGTACGGTTTAAAGTAAAGTGAATGCCGCATAGGTATGAGGTTTATGGACGGGGCCAGTCATGCTTATGACAATGAAGAGAAAGCAACACCGGCGCTTCACGCTCTCTAAACAATTATCCATAGGCGCACCTGCGTAACATAAATGCTATGCACCTTTTCCACAAGGGCGCAGCCATCTTGAGTGTCGTCACTTCTGGTATGCGTTAGAAGCATCGTTTTGATATTTCCACGCCGCTGGAAGGTGTTCACGAAAAATGCGTGATTGTATTCTTGTTTTGCCTCACCTATATTTTCTCGCATATTCCAAGTTGAAATTTCATTTTTTTCTTTTTTCGTCCTGCATACCAGATACGAAACCCCTGTGAATAAAAAAAAACAAAAACAAAAAAAAAACGTCTATACGGTAGATTAGTGTTTTGCAGGCCATAATACGTTGAATTCATGTTCCGCATCATGGCTCAGATTACAATCGCGGACAGCTCAGGAAACCCAGAGCATGGCGAGTCCCGAAAATTCTTTTGAAATTGGTCGTAAATTCGAGTACTTATTGCCATGCTTTTTGTTTGTTTGTTTTTGTTGCGGGGGACATCGAATATATTTTATCGCCAATATTCCCGAAAACGTAACAGCTATCGGGCGCAGTCAGTATCAGTCACACAGTACGTAGTGTAAATTGCAAATGATAGTGTTATTTGGTAGTGATTTACTTTGATATACAACTAATTTGCCTCAGAGGAAACACGGACGGACGATCTAGATCTGTCAGCACTTCAGCTTCGTTCGCTACGCTCGATGACGAGAGCGTAATAAACAATAAAAAAATGCACAGTGCTGTAATCAACATACAAAGGCACGATCAATATACAATTGGCGCAAACCGCGTCTCTGCCCGTTTTATGTTTCCTTAAGCAAAACAAATACTGGAACGCTTTTGTATAACACTTCCTTTTCCACGAGGTTTACTAAATAAAAAAGAAATCATCGCAAAGAAAGTTAAAATGCTAATTTCAAATTGTTAGAGAGTGAAAAGGACTTCGAAAGCGAAACGTGTCAAAGAGCTTCGTATACTGATGTTCCTAGCTATTTAAACTATTATTTAAAAACAGCAACCGTGGAAAGAAGAAACACTCACAAGAAATTGGTGACCAAAACTGTGTAGAACTGTTTCAAAATGAACAATTTTAGTACGCCACTGAAAAGGCGACGACAAAATCGTCATCTCGAAGTTCCTGATTGGCTTCTGCGCTAGTATCTTCTTCGAAAGGAACGCACTTTGGTCGGGGTGTCTTATGAAAAGCGGCGTTCAATTCAACCAAAATGTCCCCGCCCTCTTTCTCCATTCGAACGGGAGCTGGAAGCAATTTAATCGCGAACCAGATTACGAAAGCGTTTTATTTCTGCCCTTTTGTCTGGATCGGCAACCAGACATTCATTCGAACACTTCCGACCCAAAAAGAAAATGCGGTCTGTCAGACGAAGGTGTCACGACAATGGCGCACTATTATTCCGAGCTGGGAAGCGACTCTTTCCTGCTTTTCTGATTAAAGAGCCTTGGTCCGTATGTCACAGGGTTGAAAGAAGGTTTCACTTACGCCGCCCACTTTTGTGCATGTCCAACGTCTGGCGGGACCTCACAGTCAATCTCACGTGTCTTGCTTTCTTTCTGAAG
Organism: Ixodes ricinus; assembly: GCA_037355805.1. Taxonomy (NCBI): domain Eukaryota; kingdom Metazoa; phylum Arthropoda; class Arachnida; order Ixodida; family Ixodidae; genus Ixodes; species Ixodes ricinus. The sequence continues at coordinate 106,001 of JAZHYW010026958.1, read as the reverse complement.
CCTGGAGCAGACACGGTGTTGAAACGAAATCGTAGAGAACGACGTTTTCGTCTTTCTGCTTGTACAAACTGTCTGACCGACTGCTTTTGGCAAAAAAAAAAAAAAACATCTGTTAAATATCATGCTGAAGCCGACAGAGAAAGTAAAGGCCTGTCTTTTTTTACACGCGTAAAACAAACAACAACAACAAAAAACAACAACAAAACAACGTATCTCAGAAAGCTGAAATTCCGCGTGAATAGGGCGACAACGGTGGTGCCAGAATGCGAAACTTTGAGACCATGACGTTACCTGGATTGAAAGATAAAACGAAGAAGCGAAACCACTCTATAAGCCGACGAGCACCTAGACCTAACAGTCGTAAAACAAAACAAAAAAAAATGTCACGATTGGCGCCTGTGATATTTATTTTAGTAGAAACAACATGTCTCTAAGAAAGGCACTCTTGTTTTCTTTCTTGGGAACACGTTGTTTTCGCCCAAATAAACTCCACAGGCTCCAAGAATGCTCTTTTGCACACTTACAGGGTGCGTGATAAAGCTATGGAAAGTGCTACTGTGCTGGAAGCAGCTTTCAAAGGTGAGAGCTCGTACGTTTGTGGCATGATTAGGGTGGACGCTTGGTGTTCACCTGTTGTGTGGGCACGAGTTTGTCCCTATACAGACAAAATTACTTGTCTAAAATATTGCAATTGGAACTCGATCTCTGTAGTTCTCAAAGCATGCGGAATATCTAGAAAATACGTCACCATTATTCCGTCTGAGACTTCCGAGGAGGCTTCTTTCTCTCCAAGAAGGGCGTCGAGAAAATGACCAAGTCCGAAAACATAGCTATACCCAGAAATGTGGCCTTCAAGATCAGAGCATGGAATACGCTCACTTCTGTCGGAAGCAACTTAAAACAAACTTTCCAAAATGTCTATTCACATTTTAGTGTAATGTTTGCTTCTAGATACAAAGTGAATTTTTTTAACAACTGCAACCGTATTTGAGGTATTCATCTGACAGACATCTTTTAACTAGTTTGTTTTCATATTGCGCAGACCTACAGTCTGGATTCGTACATGCCAACATGAAGCTCACGTGCTTCTCCCGTCACTGATATATATATATATATATATATATATATATATATATATATATATATATATATATATATATATATATAGAGAGAGAGAGAGAGAGAGAGAGAGAGAGAGAGAGAGAGAGAGAGAGAGAGAGAGAGAGAGAGAGAGAAGAGAGATTTTCTTTTTGCTTTTTCGAAGCTTTTCAATTTGTTTTTATTTGAAAAAACAAAATCGCCGATTCTTGTTTTTTTTTTTTTAGTTTTGCAAAACAAAATGAATTCGACCCGTAAAAATTATTAGGAAGCAAGGATTGAACAAGTATGTGAGCGAGAGCGAGATCACGTCCTGCTCCGACTCGTCGCAGAAAAAGCCTTTCGACGTTGGCTGCAAATAAACGGCAGGACTCAAATAAAAAAAAATAAAAAAAGGGAGAAAAAGAAAATGCGCGCGCGTACGAGACATGGGAGGCGAAATGTGGCAGGAAGTCAGAAAGCCTCGATCTGGGATTGAATCCGCCGAGTTTTCTTCCGGTCACGATACCGCCGCACTGCGCGCTGTGTTGTACACAAGCGACGGAGATGAACACACACTGGGCCTCCCCGTTCGGCGGCATTGCAATGGAAGCGGGAGCAGTGAGCGTATACCCGCGAAGCTCGTCTCTTTCAGAACAATCTCTGCTCACACGCCACAGGAACTGCGGCTAGATCGGTGCAACCGGAAACAAATCGGGGTTTCATCCCTGGGTTTTGACGAAGCAAGCGATGTTTCTTGTTTTTTGTTTTTGTGCTACGTGAATTAGATTTGACGAGAAACTCTCTGGGGTAGATAGCAGACAGACTTTCGAATGTAGCAATAATTTGACGAATATCTGCACGACGTTTTGGAGAAAAGTTGCGCGTCGTATACCCCGCGCTAACGCTACTGGCTGCAGGCATGTGGGGTCAAACCGGTGTCATTCGGCGCACACACGGACTCGTACGCCTGCATGCACGAAACGAGATGGCGAATGAGGAGGTCGAAATGAAAGAAAAAAAGAGCGCTAAAGTGTGGCGCGTCCATACACACTTCGGCGTAAAGGTATTGACTGATAAGGTTCATTAAGTGAATGGTGGGCGCGAAATAAATAAGTAGAGCTAAGCAGCAAGAACAGAGGAGATATCGATAAAAGGACGAAGACGGGCATTGAAATGGCAAGTACAAGTGGTAAGGCACATCAAGAATGCAGAGCTGGCCAACTAAAGGCCTTTTTCACCGTCAAAACACATAAGGAGGGTTCACCATTTATGACCATTGTCACCGAAAGAGGTATAGTTGGCAACGGTTGGTGAGCCAATTCCCACTAAAGCAAGTAAGAATCCTGCATCTAGGCGACCCGTTTCTGGTGCGGAACTCGCAGGCGATTGTTGAATCCTTGAATTGTGGTAGTCAGGAGAATGCGGCTGCGTTCTCCATTGACGAAGTCGTATTGTTTTACGTGGTACCCTACGAGGGCCTATTTGCTTCTTTGCATGAATGTATTAACACAAACGGGGTGGTGAAGTGTCAGAATGCTAGTGGTGTGGGAGTGGATGGGTTCATGGAACTGCTTCAGTTTAATCTTCAATCGACCTAGTGCGTACTACTTGCAAATGGCATTTGCATTGGCGCATGTGCAGCACCGGTGCTTTGTGATATTTTCTTGGCCAATCAAGACTGATTTATTAGTGAGTATTTGGACCCAAGCAGCTCAGACAGGGTATTTACACTTGTGGATAGCTACCTGGCTTTAACAACAGGAGCTAATGAGGCTTCGGTGGATAACGTTATCGCTTCTGTGTTGGATGTTTTTAAGCTTCAATCTGGAGGATAGCAGTTTACGCGTGAACGCCAGGACGGCATGTTTTTGCAGTTCCTCGACTTGAAACTGAAGTTCACTAGGAATCACGTTTGTTAGGCCTATCATCCATGCGCAAAGAAGGGCCTTTTGCCGTATGATCCAGCTTAATCCAAGCTAAAAAGAGGGGCATTGAGTCATCATGCCTGCAGGCTGCCCTAGAAAAAGTCTTGCCACGGTACGCTTCAAATGAGATTTGAGTGGCAGGTAGAACGGCTGGACACTGCAGGTTACCCAGTGTCAGTTTTGCTGTCCGTTGCCGAAAAGCTACGTCGAAAGATTGAGATGGAACACCAACAACGTAGACAGCGACCAAACCAAAGACCATAGGTAATACCTTATTTACATACGTTTTCTTATAATATGAAAAAGAGAAAAAAGAAAGATAGCGAGGCGGTATGATATACCGGTCGTCTTCTCGGCGCCTTGCACAATGATCAATTATGCGCCAGGGTTGCTGATAGGGGGAGAAATTAAACAAACGTACAGTCAACCACGGAAAAAGGCACGTTAAGTGCGAGGTGGAGGTGTTGTATCGAATTCCATTGAGATGTTGTCGAGCATACGTCGGACAGACGGGGCCGTTGTGTCAACGACCGAGCGCGAGAGAACGCGTTGTCGCCGAGATAAACTGTGGGAGGGCACCTACCTTTACACTGTGTCACTTGCATGCACAAGCCATGTTTTAACTGTTCCAAGATTCTGGGGAAAGGGGTTGATAAGACCGCAAGAGAAGTGCTGCAAGCGTTTGAGATAGGAAAGGAAGGCGCAACATGCCTCAGTCATACTTCGATTTGTTTACATAAGAAAGAGGTAGCCTTTTTAAAGCAAGTGTCGACACGATAGTGATGCAGATTGTTAGTTCGTTTTTTCCCCTTTTATTAAATGATCAGTCGAAGTCCAGCGTTTATCCCGTCTACACCTTCTTCGTATTTGTTATTAGTGAGCTGTTTCCATTTGGCCTCTAACATCGGTTTATAGCAATAACCGAACGGACTGTATTCTACATAACTATAATATTTCAAGGTAAAATAGTCATAAAAATAGTAAAATATAATATAGCCATTCCCTGCGTTTATTCAGCTGTCAGTATATATAAAAGGACGGACACCCGGAACTTGTATCATGATCAAATTTAAAAATGAACGAAAACGCCCCAAAACCAGCACGAGCAAACTTCTAACCTTCAAATGAAAAAAAAAAAGGAAACGAATTAAAATATCAGGTTTAAAGAGGATATTTTTGTTTTTGCAGTTTGAACGTTTATGTCTGGATCTCCACCAGCGATCTTCCGCGAGCCTATTGAACCCTATTCAAGAAACGAATCATATTGATTTCACCTCGAGCAGCAAAATAGAAATTGATCCCTACGTTCAAAAAAAAAAAAATAGTAGCCGCCCTTAAGTGGATCCATGCTCCCCCATTACGGATGATGCACGTCGAAGAGGGTTTTCCGTCGACGAGCCCAGCAGCCAGCGAGACACGATAGCCCGGATATGAAGAGGCAAAAGGCGCAGCGTCGGTGACGGCTCAATCTCGAATGCAGCGCGGAAGAGCCGTGCTTTGTCGGCCGTCTTGGAGCCCGGGTCCAGCGCGTGGGCGTGCACTTTGGAGCGCCCGACTTGCGCGCCCCGGGGTCTATCGGAGATCAGCGAGCGCTTTGAGGGCATTTCGCTACAGCCTTGGCCCTCGTTCATCTTGTCCAGAGAAGAGGATGACAGATGGCGGTTTGTCCCCTCATCCATCTCGGGCCTACTTCCCCTCTTGCGGATGCCCGCGGCAGGCGCCTCGACGACTGCCTGTCCAGCTCGGCGAAACGGACCGTCGCGGTTGCAAACCGTGCCGTGCGCGCCGCGGGTCGGGACCCTGCGGGGACTCGGATGCAAAAAACGGGGCCTCTGCCCCGCCCCACAGCGGCGCCGCACTGTGGTGGACGAGTGAAGCACACTTGAGGGAAGAGGATTGAGTAAAACGTCCCAAATGGTAACGCATGCGCCATTTTGACTATTCGTTCCCACATGTGACGTCGGGGGTGATTGTGGTGGACGGGGGTCGTGCGTTTCATTCTGCGCTGTCCGTGCCATATGGGAAATCAAATATTCACAGGTTACATAGATTCTAATTCGTCGGGTAGTTTCAATGAACCGACCGGACTACAACACCGCGCGCATTATGTAATGGTGATGGTATAGTAAGAGCAGCATTAATAAACTGCGTGCATGTTTTTTTGTTTTTTTTGTTTCCTTAGACGGTTCTTTTAGAAATCCTATCAGTTTACCTTTAGGATTGCCGAAGAAGTAGCTCTAAGGTGAAACAGATAGAGATGAGCTCTCATGTTTAATGCACACATTTAAAAGCGACACAAGCCCGTGCTACTAACGCCAAGAGGTTTCGGTGTGTCATCAAGTAAGAGAATGAGAGGTTCTACATCCATGGAAGAAAAATATAATAGAGGAATAGCGGATGGAAATAATATATTTTAAGCAAAACATACGAATTCGTAATTCAAACAGAAGCCTGTCTCGAAGGCAAATCACTTACGTGCCGTCACGTAAGTGATTTTATTTCGGAAGAATTTCTATAATTATCCGTTCATTATAACGAATCACACCTGCGGGGCAGTATCAGTAATACAATTTTCCTTTGTCAGAGACCTTCTACTTAGCAAAGATAAAGGTAAGTGGAAAAAAAGTCGACAAGACTCAAGAGAACGTGCCACCAAAGACTCTTCTCCGGCAAGTGTTCACTAAATCAGTTCCTAGACATTTTGCTGACGTGTAAATACATAAAAGACACTTCAGCACAACGCACTAAGTTGGTTTTCCTTGTTCGTTTTCGGTTTGTAATATTTGTTAAACTAAAGTTTCGCAAGGATACCCGTTAGATGACCTCCCTATCTTTTCCATCAAGGTGGCCGACTATCAACATGGGATAATTTCGCAATAACTGATCGAAGTAAGCATTCGTTACTTATAGCAGTAATACGACTAAGTGCGCAGGCGAGCTGGTGGTGGCTAATCATGTCGTTTAACACCTACAACTGTGGTGCAGAAAAGAAAAAAAAATATTTTAGTCGAATAAACAGGCACAGAAGGGAACGTCTCAGTTGAGACGTTCCCTTCTGTCTCTGTGCCTTCGACTAAAAGTTTTTTTTCTTTTCTGCATCTCAGTCACAGGTTTTAAACGACAAGATAGAAGTAATGTGGACGTAACAAGCAAGCTTATAATGAGACATACAATAAATATTAAAAACAAAAGGGTACGACGTAGCAATATGGGAAAATGCGAACGAGATGAAAAGCTGCAAATTCACACGAATTAACAAATTTCTTTTCTTTTTTTTTTGGTAGGCAAGAAATATAAAATATTAAAGAGCGAAGCGCATCAATGGCTCGCATATAATTCATATTAAGCTAGCACAATAGGCCCCTTTTATGCGGCATACCACGAGGGTGGGTGGTGTATTTCTTCGCCAGTAGAATGTGTGACGCACCGGCACAACAATAAAGAATGTTTCATTCTTCTGTTGTTTTCTATTGTTGAAAGCCGGCTAAATGGAAGAGAAATAATAAAACGCGGAATGCAGATCACATTGACGTTGACGCCAGCTTGCCCTATTTCTCACTACTAAAAATAACGCGCACAAACAAAAAAAAAAAAAGGAGAAGGAAAAAAAGGCATAAAACTTTATGTTCTCGGGTTTCAAAAGCAGAAATTTCTCTTGCATAGCTCCCCGCCCCGTCTGCCGCCTTTTCGCCCAGAATGACAGACACATTCCTTTCTTTCGACTGAACCAACGGCGGAAGCGCTTTTTTCTCTTCTTCAGTGCTTGTTTCCTTTGTTCGAGTTAAACACCTGATCGAAACCGACGCAGCAGAGGCCTCCGTCTCCTCCTGGCGAAACAAAACTGAGACTCCGGGCCGAGCAGTCGTGGCTTGCCCCGTTGGCCGAGCAGCCTGAATGCGGGCGGCGTCCGGTCGAAGAATGCGTGCGAGCGAGCACTTCGCTCTGCGCCGAGACGGGCCCGCTCTCGGCGGCGCCGTCTAATTACGGGACCCTCGCACGAGCGTTGACACGCGCCGAGGCAGCGCTCGCCGTCAACGCGCGCACGTCGTGCCGCGCCGCACTCTGTCTCCACGTGGAAGTCCTCTTGACACGCAATCGATGCGACCTTGTCTACCCAAGTAGACATGCGGGTGAATCACTTCTTCGCTTCAGACCGCCGTGAATGGTCCTGATTAGGCAGAGTGCCCCTCCTCAGCCTGCCTACTTCTTTCAAAACGGAGTCTCTGCGGATCCCTTCCACTCCGGTGCCTTGGGACGAAGGCGGGAAAACATTTTATAGGGCTTTATTATCGGCCGCTTCCCACGAGTCTCGCACGGGGAACGCCGTTTCTCGGCGTGGCCAGCGTTTGTTCGTCCGTCTCTCGTGGCTTGCGTTGACGACGTGAGCGTATATCATTTTCTTTTTCCTCGTCGGTAGCTGGAACGGCTGCGCCCATTGGCATTGACGACCGAAAGGTGTGCGAAACGGCTCAATTTTGCTGAGAGCTCCCTCCGCGCGGCCCGGATTCATTGGGACAGGGGTACTTTTGGGCGTGCCGAGGGAGGGCAAGTGGCGAGTTTAATCGCATCTCTGCTGAGCGATGCCCGGCATACGCCTGCTATGGAGCCGCTGACGATGAACGCCTACGTCTTGTCCCTCGGTGGCCGCCGTACCCGTGTCATTGGGCTTGTCTGGCTGACACCGCAAAACACGGACGTGCCCGACGACGACGTGCTTTGTCAAGAGCCCTTTGTTGTCCCGTCGAGGCGGTCCTTCCGATGACGGTGCGCCGGCGCCTCGTTTATTCGGTCGTCCAGAGAAGTGTTCCGCCTCAGAGGTCATAAAAGAAAGGGAGGGGAGAGGTGGGGCTAACACCCGACGTTGCGAAACGGAGTACCCCAGACGAGAAACCGGCAAACAATCAGTGTGACGAGAAGCTTGGATGTTCAAGCCTGGGGCAACGTTCTTCACTCTAAAAAATGTCTGTAAGTCTACTTTCACGCACAACACTCGGAGAGCCGATCACCGCAACTTACGAAGGCAGCTCAGCGAATGACGATGCCGAAACATGTTTAGACGAAAAAACGCAGTCTGAGTTGTGACATTAAGCAATGCAAGCGTGACGTTTTGCATTGCTTAATGTCACAACTCAGACTGCGTTTTTTTGGTCTAAACAGATGTTTCCGCATCGTCATTCGCTGAGCTGCCTCCGTTAGTTGCACTGATTGGCTCTCCGAGTTTTGTGCGTGAAAGTAGACGCACAGACATTTTTAAGAGTGTGGTCCCGGACAGGGCGAGATTCGCTGGGCGTCTCTTTCGGACTTCTGGTCTCCAGCACGCAGTCGCTGCCTTCCGTCGTGCTTTGGCTGCACGTCAAGAGACACCGAAGTTTTACATAAGGTAGGAAACATGCGCTGGAGGCGAGACAACTCAAACTTCTCCCTGCTGTTTTAATCCTCTCAGCAACTATATATATTCTATGATGTCTAATTCAACCTGATGCTCCGTGTTTTGCTGAGTTGCGTGCGCTGCTCCTTTGTGGTGCTAGTCGAAATGCGCGGAAGCCTGTTCATTACCCGAGCTCAAACAGGTAACACCTCGGCACAATATTCACGATGAAGGCTGTAGCGCAGGAAAGCCTTCATTCACATTTTGAACACGTAATGGAAGGCTGTTTGGTTGCATACAATCTTGCGATTACACGTGGTTAATGGGCGTGAGAGATGTCTTTCAAGTTTCATGAAATGAACAATTTAAAAGATATACTAAAACTTTTGCTAAAACGATTTGAACATTAAAAAAGAAAAAAACCTTTATCGTGCTAGAGATATGAAGACTATTGCGTAATGTACTGGAAACAAAACCGTCAAAGGGGAAAAAGAAGTTAATGGTTTGTTTCGCCAAACTCTGGCTGTGATATCTTCAGCAACGCCATTTCTTTCTCCGCTATAATTAAACTTATTTTTTCTGCGTTTCGAACGCCAGGTTTCACCTTACAAAAATCAAAGCACCAACAAAGCGCGAGAACAAGCAGAACATCAAACGACCTTGGAAACCGAATCTGCCAATGTTTTCTAGGACAGTCGAGAAAAATCGGTCGACGTCGGCGCACCACTCGAACAGCGTCGTCCCAAAAATAAATGAGAATTGATTTGATTTTTTTCCCGCACGAACGAGGAAACCCGCGCGCTCGAAGGTATATTTAGGTATCCTAACAAGGCGGGCGCGCGCAGCGACAACAGCGAAACATTTCGAGCCCGTTCCCTTCGGCGGCCTTGGAGCGGTGGTCGAGGGCGCCCAACAAATGGAGCCTCAACGACGCTTATACATGCACACACCAATCAAGCTTTCCACACGCAACTTCCTGGGCCGTACAGCGAAGACGAATGAGCTGTTCAAACGTCGGGTTGCCCCGGTAACATTTTCGGGGACCTCACCACGCGCGCACCTCTGGCATTGAATTTCGTGCGCCGAAACGATCCGACCAGACACAGAGCCGCAAACACGAAGCGAGGTGGTCCCTTCGAGGTCAGTGATATCTGCCACGCGCTGGTCTCTTATTGAGAAGAACTAAATATAGGAGGAGCCAGAGTATCCCCTTCCATTTCCTTTCGCCGCCAACTCCTCATCGGTGGAGAAAGGGTCTCTCCAGTGCGCTAAGAGAGGCCGGACGTTTTGCGGGGAGGCGGCCTTGCAGAGCGACGGGTTTTAGGCGGGATAGATTTTTCGCGTTCCGTGCTCAAAATATAGATCTTTTTCCGAAGTCTGACAAGCAGGAAGTGTTTTGAACTTTTTTTAACATTGGGGACACCAACAAGATACTGTTAAATTTCGTTTTTTTTTCTCGTTCTTTAAATACTGCTGGCGGTGTTTTAGGACTCCGACGCAGCAAGATGACAGAAGCAGACGACACCTTCTGCACTCTAAAAAAGCCCGTGCATCTACTTTGCCGCACAACACTTGGAGAGCTAATCACCGCGCCTTACGGAGGCAGCTCAGCGAATGACGACACCGAACATATGTTTAGACCAAAAAACCCAGTCTGAGTTGTGACATTAAGGGCCGGTTGCACCAACGTCGCTTACCTTAACCCAAAGCGGCTCTTTACAAAGTCGGCTTAGCGCCCTAAGCCGAGCTTGGATAAGCACGGGTTTAAATTCCGGTTGCACCAACGTTAACCCGGCTTTACAGACGCGCCCCTAGCTAAACGCTGGATTTGCCTAGGGAATGTAGGGACAAACAGAGCGAACTAGGGAACGCTCAGAGGGATGAATGCGATTGGCGGAGAGGAATCACGTGATGTAAAAAGAAAAAAAAACTGCCGCAATAGTAGTAGTTGGCGTCTGCTTTTCGCTGTATTTCTTCGGTGAGTAACGAATTAAAGGTCTCCAAATTCAATCATTTTTTCGCTTAACTTTCAAAAACAGGAGTCAAAGCTTTAAATAAACACGAATGCTCTTTACATCTGTGATTGTGTGTTTAATATCGGTTGATAACAGAATATTTTGACAGTGACAGTAGTTTTCGTGCTCACATTTTGAGATAACGGAGCCATCGGGGGCCCCAAATCTCACCGAACGCGAAAAGGACTCTCTACTCGCAACATCGCTGAAGACAAAACATCATCGAGAATAAGTAGGCAGGTAAGATGACTACTGAAATCAAGTCATGCCTGAGACCGATGAAGTTCAGAACAGCGACGAACTCGCCACGGCAGCTGCGAAAATGCCCGGAAATCGTCGAATAGAAGTCGTCGAGATCTTGCATCGACCGTACTCGTTGCTATCAGCAAGGTGACAAAACTGCACTGTACCGTCGTTGAACTGATTGTGTCAAACCCTTTGGTAATGGAACTACGTATCTTTTGCTTTAGTGACAAGCAAAGAAGGTATAACTATCAATACATCAAAGCGATACTACTGGTAGATCCCTTGATGATCATACAAACTGTCAATTATTGAACACGCAAAGGTCGCCCAGAACCATTTTTTTATTCCTGCTGATAGAGAACCAGAAGCTTGTTCGCGAGTGATAATAGGCAGATCTTGAGTTCATACAAATAGACGGCGGCAGACTTCGAAGTATAGAAAACTCCCACTAGTACATCACATCGTGCCCACGAGAACGGTTGTCTCTTCGCATCACCTGCCCCAGCCTGCCCCAATACAGCGCTGAACGAATCTCGCATTGTAGTCGTTACGATTTGTCGTCGCCACGAATGAAAGATATAAAGCAAAACATTCTCTTCTAAAAAGCACGATCACCAGAAAAGTTGCGGTTATAGAACGCAGTTTTCTGAAGTGAAGATTCTACTCGCGAGACAAGGAAAATTCACTGAAGGTTGTCTCAAAACTAAAGAAATTGAATTTTTGCAGTTTTATTATTAAAATTAACCGCAATTTGATGCAACCGGCAGAAGTGTCGACAATCAGCTGATGGCCGAGATCACGTACGGCTACTATTTCAACGCACCGATCGGATTAAAGGATATGCTTTGCAAGCAGAAATTAACAAGGTGTTAAATAGCAATACGTGACAGTTATGCGAAAATCAGTAAGTACATACGAACAGGCTCGTTCACAGAAAAACCAACGGGAAGACAGACGTGAGCCCCACAGCTCCGTCCGTATCTCGGTTAGGGCTAACACGCACTGAGAGTGGAGAGCAAACTTGAAAACAGGGGTCGATAAACACTTCACGAGACAATATTTTGCATCCTTGTCACAATCGAAGGCCATTCTGTCGAGACTCTCACGCTGTTGTGGCCTAACACACTTTGTACAACCAATTTCGTCCACCGCGTCGACCGCCACAAACCAGCCGCCATGTTTATAATCCAGGATTAAGAAACAAGCAAAAGCAAAGCGCCCAATGTTGGGCGCTCAAGTTAAGCGTAGTTTAGTGCTAGGTTTAGCGATAAGCGATTTTGGTGCAACCGAACGAAACCGAAACTGAGCTTAGGTTCCCGACTAAGCTCCGCTTTTCGCTAAGCGGCGTTGGTGCAACCGGCCCTAGTAGTGCAAGAGTGACGTTTTGTATTGCTTAATGTCACAACTCAGACTGCGTTTTTCTGTCTAAACATATGTTTCGGCAGTGTAATTCGCTGAGCTGTCTCCACAAGTTGCGGTGATTGGCTCTCCGAGTGTTGTACGGGAAAGCAGATGCACGGGCTTTGATAGAGTGTGAGCAGCCGAGGCCGAGCCTAGGGACGCACGACGGCGCATGTCCTCGCGCCCGTCACGTCTCCAGCAAGAGTGGCGGTCGCTTACCGTGATACTTGGAGGACCAATACGTGGGATCATTGCGATACTCGGTTCCGCAAGCTGAGCATAACACAGTAATACCCGTGCCACACGGGCAACTCGAATGCCATTTACAACGAATGACATTTGTGTGATCGGCGAATCAGCTCGCAATCTGTCGCGCGTGGAGTGCGCTGCGCCCGGAGTGTCGCGCGCTGATTGGCCATCCGCTCAAATGTCACTCGTTTTAAATGGCATTCGAGTTGCCCGTTTGCACGGGTATTACTGTGTTATGCTCAGCTTGCGGAACCGAGTATCTCAATGATCCCACGTATTGGTCCTCCAAGCATCACGGTAAGTGGCTGCGACTGAAGGAACTCGAGTGGCCGTCTTGGCACATGGTCAAGCTCGGCTTCGTTCATAAGCAGTGGTGGCATAGACGAGGAGGCCCTAGTGATCCTGGAAAAGTTAGAGGAGCATTCGTGGTAATAAAAGTTCACATCGGAGGCTTGTTTTCTTCACACATTTCAGACACGTATGAACAACAGCTGTTAAACTAAACAACGAAGGCGAGTAAAATATAAGGTAAGGAAAATTGAGCAGTCGTGCGCTAGTCCACAGTACAGACAGTGGGATAGGTGCGACAAGTCATGGCGAAGTCTTTGGGCACTGCAACTACAACATCAACAACGGACGTCATATCCAATGGTGGGAAGAGCCCGTACCAGCTATCGCTGTAATAGGACACATTTTATCGGTTAGAGCCAAGTAAGCATACGGCAAGCAACCGACGAACTTCGCCTGGTGGCACTTTGCGTGCGGCGCCATAGCACTCTTGTGACGTCTCGAGCAGAGCGAAAAATTCGGCGAAATCCGTTGCTTCTTCGCAGCATATTCGCTCCATGGAGTTCAGCCTGAAGATAGGAGAGGAGATGGAAATCATTGCTATTTCTATTGTTTTTCAAACGTCGATAGCGAGCCTAAATAGGATTTATTAAGCACCTTTAAATCTGCTGCTTCCGACAGACGATCACGTTACTTTACCAGAGCTGGTGTTTATGACTCCACACGAATATCCACTTGGCATGTAAATAATCGGCGTTTTCGCAACTTTATTGGTGATAGCTCATGCCGCTATAAAATGAAATTGTGCCGGTGATTACGTGAAAGAAACAGGACTGTTCGGACCGCTTAAATATTTTAACGATTCACAATTCGACTGGACATAAAAGCCCCTTTTATGTTCAGTCGAATTGTGAATCGTTGAAGCAGGCCGAGTATTTAACTTTTAATAATTAGTGACCCACAATAAATACTGGATGTTGTTATAACCCAAAACGGGAAAGTCTCTTTGTTTCATTGCATTATATTTTCCGCAAAAGAAAGCAAAATACCAAATTATATTTTTTATATTCACCAGCGAAATGGGCAGTCATGCGTGTCGTGGCGTATTGAGACCCGGAAATGCCTGTGGTGCCCGCTCTTTCGACTTGTTGTTAATACAAGCGCTCATATGTTTTTTTCTTCTTTTTTGCTGTTTCGAGGTGCGATTATTTATTACAGATATCTAGTGCTGTGCACTAGAGATCTTAAGAGTTAGACGGTTTCCTTCAGCCGAATATTAGCCAACCGATTGATTGTGACCGAGCTCATGCCGAATGGTGGCGCAGTACATGAGTATTATCCGTGATAGGTCCTGCCTGCAATTGTGTACACGTTTATTCCAACATACCAACTGCAAGTAAGATTCCTCGCACAAATTTGCACAAAGAAGTAGCATCACTACGACGCTCGGTACGACTACACAATTGTTCTGACGTCAGAAATAAAATGATAACCCGTCAATGCGTTTGTTTCAAAACTTGACCCTACCAAAAGCAATGCTCCGCTTGTGTTTCAACGCTCGGCCATCGACCGATTTTTTTTTTCGGCGAGCGGTGCTTTTTTTATTGTTTTTATGTTGCAAAACAAAATTCCCTCTACTTGAACTACATAGTGCCCAAAAATAAAAGCTACGAGCTCGAGCTCGCTACTTTCAAAAAGGGCTCGAAGGCACAAATTGTCACGAGATTAGAACAGTCTTCCGTGCCTCGAGCCCATTCAGGCGCTTGGAATTTGCTCAGTACCCTCATGCGCTTCGTAATCTCATTAAAAGCGAAACGACACATAGACAGCTCGTGACGGGCCTGTTTGATCCGCTCCTCGTCGAGTTTCCCTCGCAGGCTCCAACGGGTGCCGGGATGCACCTTTTTTTGGGACAGCTCGCTTGTCGCGTCGAACGCAACCGCCACGCTTACAACCGAACCGGGTCCTTGTACACGCTTCGACGGAAAACGGGCAGGCTGGAAAGAGAGCCTGCGTCCCGGCGTACGGCTCTCTGGATGTTTCGACGTGAAGTCCTCGATTAGCGCCCACGTCGTGAAACGTCCCGCTGCAGCGTCACCTCGCTCGCCGCATCCAGGGCTCGGACAGAGACTGGGCCGAGTGGAAGAGGACGCGAGCAACACCCCTTGGCCAGTGTCCCGAACCATTGCTCACGCGTGGTGCCCGGCTGGCAGGTCTGCTAATGGCCACCGATCATATTAGTGGATGATGAGCGCATCTCGGGTCGAGCAACCGGGGCCATCTATCAAAGGACGATCTGTTTCTTTCTCCCTTCATGGGGCCTTTTGCTTGGCCAGGACGTGCGCCTGTCGTGGCAGCGGTAATTATTCGCCAGCCCTGAAGCAGCCAGCTGTAATGACCGCGGATGGTTTCCTTTCGCCTCTTCCGCTTTTTTTCTCTTCTTCTTAACGGCGTGGGCGCCAACGGTCTTCCAGCGGCAGCCTCCTCTCAACACCAACTCCGTTCTTGGCGTCGTTTCGTTTCCATCGTTTCGTTTTCGTGCGAGCTGAACGACGCTTAACACCATCCTCGCTTTTCTGCGTCCTCGCCACCTTCTTTTAGTACTCCTCGAATCTAAGAGGTCACTTTAAATTCAATAAAATCTTGACTGCCTGGAAAGTCCTTCTCTCCACGAACTCTACAAAGATGTAGTCGCCCGCCTAACTGCCGTGGATTCCGAAGAAGCTGCTGCCAAGGGCTCACGGCGTGCCTTTTAACGCATGACGCGTGCCGTCCACTTTTTAGTGATAAGCTGACATGAAGAACAAAACCGTCTGCCTTAGCCGAGGACATTAAAAGAAATCAAAAATAACTCAATATAAATCAATAAACGGTGCAACTTCTAAAAGACATTCTTCTGTCCGGTTTCGTTGCATATTTTTAGTGTTACTGCACAAAATTACACTCTAAGGAATGCCTGCGCGTCTGCTTACCCGCAAAACACTTGAAGAGCCAATCTCTGCGATTTACGAAATCAGCTCAGCGAATGATGAGGCGGAACATCTGCTTAGGCCTCAAAATTAAGTCTGCGCTGGTGCATTACGCAATGCAAGCATGACGTCTTGCATTGCGTAATGCCACAGAGCAGACTTAATTTTGAGGTCTAAGCAGATGTTCCGCCTCATCATTCGCTGAGCTGATTTCGTAGATCGCAGAGATTGGCTCTTGGAGTGTTTTTCCGGTAAGTAGACGCACATGGATTTCTTAGAGTGCACAGTCTACTTAATAAACTTGTTTTTTTTCCCCTTTTTTAAGGTCTACGATAGATACAAAAGAAAAATAAACAGCCTTTTAGATCGAACCGCCATTGAAGACATCACTGTCATTGTATTTCGAACGGTACATGCGCAGGCTTTAAATAATAACGAATCCATAGATTTGTCGCATCCTCTTGTAGTTTTATTTCAGTTCGTGCAATTGAGGGTTGCAACACTCCACCTAGACTCGCTTAAAAAAGGCAGGGCAAGGCTCATTATGTTAATTCACGCTTCTTGCTTCGCAATTGACTCTTCAGAGTTATTATCCTCTAACGTCGCAATCTAATTGGTTGCGAGGCGACAATGAGATTATCGGGACCCGCCACGCCCTGCTCTCCTTAAACTCTCAATGCATATACTCATTGAACTATTAAATATATAGTCCGAATTAATACAGCTATTAGAATGTAGTAATATTTGAATTAATTCGTAATATTTTGTGCTGCCAAAACGACGTTAAACCGGATACTGTTACCTTAAGCCAAATGTTTTTTTTTGTATTACGTACGGAAATTACATGCTGGAAAGGGTTATCCCATTTCAAGTTTTAAACTAGATTATCAAGCAAAGTGGAATTCGTAAGTTATTAAAACCCCTCTCTAGGTCGTCGTTTTAGGTTTAATTCTTAGAGACATTGTCGGTCTTGTAAAAAAGAAAAAGAATTTATTGCCAATTTTTGTTTCATGTCGCGAGTTTTCTCTCTCTTTTCATCCGATAAGAACCGAATTATTTCTTTATTTTCACGTTGTATACCAGCTAAACAAGTGCTCATAAAACGACAAGCTAACTGGCAGTTCCCACCAGATTTAACGCATCGCGCATAAATACACCCAAAGCTCGACGAAAGAGAAGCCGACTGAAGTGAAAGCTAAAGTAGGGCACTTGCCGAGACAAGGGTCCAACAACCTCGGTGCCTAGATCTGCGGCTAGTCGCACAAAGCAAACCGGTGAACGCATACACTTGTCTATTTTTAACGCGTAAACAGAAGTGAAGGTCCCAGCGCGCAACCACAGGCGGGAGGGACGCAGGACGAACGAACCGGACGTCAATATGTCGACGCGTTCGAACGGCCGTCGGTCATTCTAAGCACCTATAATGGAGTCACAGTCATCGAGCACACCTGAAATGGACTGGGCTGCCTTGTTGCCGTGGCAGCATCCATTAAAGTCATTTATGCGCTGATAAGGGATATCGACTCAGAGTAGCACAGACTCGTGGGCACGTAAATCGGAGACCCAGCTTCTTTCTAAAGTCGCTGCTCGTGCGCAAAATTAGCTTCACGTAGGTATAGATCAGGAACGAGATAAGGTTTTCTAATATTGTGAGCTAGAGGATATAAAAAAAGATGACAATAACAGAACCAACGTGTCCAGCACGCTCCCCTTAACAACCGGTTTCTAAACCAAGCCGCATTATAAAGCAGCACTTGGCGATGCCCGATAACCCTTCCCAATAACCCAATTTATCATTTCTAAATTTCACTTACGTTAATAAGATATCCTATTCAAATCTTCATCTTATGGCTCACCCCGTAGTTCTGAGTGGAAAATGCAGGCCAATGTTCGCGGAAAGGAACACCAGATAGTAATTTTGCTTTAAAATTAGGTCCCATACTTCACCGCCGCATTTTGTTTTTCTATAGCTAGAACTGAGCGGCTCCTTGAAACTATTTTGCGGTTGCGTACTTGTGCGAGAGCCCTGCGATCGATCGCGAGATGACAAAAGGCCCCGTAACTCATGTTGTCCGTTAATTTTACGGCTAGGCACTGTAGGCGCTTCTATTTGTACGTAATCCACGGGCGAATTTAATCACACGGTGCAAAAAGGCGACATTGTATAGGTTATTTGAAAAGTGTAAAGAAAAGTGTAAAAAACTAAATAAAAAACACGAGTCAAAACCCGCAGCATCAATATATGTATACCACGCACAGGTATTCACGATGAGCCAAATACTAAAAGAATCACGCACCCGCAGAACCTGCCATTCACCACCAGTGCACTCTATGTTCGGACTCAATTTCATAATCCCTAAATGCCATCCCTAAACATAATATATATATATATATATATATATATATATATATATATATATATATATATATATATATATATATATATATATATATATATATATATATAACGATTGCGTAAAGGGAACCGGACTTATATCCACAGTTGCAAAGTTTGTCACCATTGGTGGTTTCCCTTGAGATATGAATACTAGTACTTGGTGCTTCAAACTTCGTAAAATCACTAACTCCCTATGCCTTTGTCACCGAGTGTTTCATTTTTCTAGCCTGAATATAGTTACGCTGTTATGTTCCGTAGTAGATAAGCAGGAAACAAAATGCGGGTAGCACGCCGCAAAAGGCACCGACCAATTGGGCTTGTTAATTTTGCCGCCGGCCCGGGTTGAAAGAACGGGGCGGCTTCATACCCTGGCGTTCTTCAGCGACCTCAGAGGCATCCACCCAAGACCCCGAGGAAGGGAAACCAGTGCTGGTTCACTCTTGCTGATTGCCGTTACCTGCTTCCCACACCTAGGCGACCCGAGCCAGCCATCTTCCTAAAAGTCCCTTCGGCTGGTCTTGCATTTTTCAGCTGAGAGGAGAGAAGTCGACGATGCTGCATGCAGTGTTTACTGTCGTCAGCCCACGTAGAGACGTGCGAACAAAGAGAGGCCTGAACGGCACACGCCAGTCGCCGTCCCCTGGGCCTGCGACGCGAGCGCACCGTGGTGTCGATTCGCGATCTCGCCTCGTCTCGATTTTATCGCCTGCAACTTGGGACACCTTGAGCGTGCTGCTGCGCCGGGGGCCCTGCTTCGCGTGACCTTTCTCGCGATTGAATTGGCTGCCTGTTTGTTTGTCGCCCTGCCGACGGCGCAGTCGCCGCATCCCTCTTCTCGCACCCAAAACGCTTCGACCTCAGTCGTAAGTCCCAAACGAAAACGAATGACGGAGGCAGGCGCGAACGATGGCTCTCCATTTTGATGGTCTTTCATCTTTCGTTGTCACTTTTATTTACTTTTGTTTTGTTCGTCAACTCAACGCGTGGAAGTTTTCCCGCAGTACAAATATTCGTTGTTGCCTTTCGAAACTGGGTGAACTAACAATCATGCGAAAGGAAGTGGTTGTTTACGAGTATACTCAGTAACTTGAGATACCAGATGAAAACATCTGGGAGCTCCGAAGACATCGGCACCGGGTTGAGCACCATTTCGCTCGTACACGGCTCGTCGGGTCGGACGCCCAAACATTGTGCCGGGCATTTATCGCTGAAATGCAACGTCCGCGAAAGTCCTCTTCATTGTTAGCCTCACAATGTTTCCCGAAAAATGTAAACGTCAAAATTAAAAAAAAAGGTTTAACTTTTTTTTATATACTTTGCCGGCAGTGGGCGTTGTAAATGGGGTTCGCCTTCTCTATTTCGTCTCTCCGTGGTCTCCGACGCCTTTGGTGCTGCAGACTTGCTCCGTTCACACGCCATTAAATGTTCAATTTCACCGTCGACCGCCATCGTGGCGCCGTCCAGACGAATTGATGTCTCGGACAGTAAACCAGAAATACGAACCAATAAGCCGGAGGGGAGTCTCTCGTTCTTTCTTATCACCTTATTTAGACCCAAGCTCAGCTGAGGTGCGCCCACTGAGGTTCTCGGTTGCGCCGATATCTGGCATCGAAAAATGGCTCCTGTCGTTTTTTTTTTTTTTTTGTCCTTCGTTTTTGCTTTTTTTTTTTTTTTTATTGAAGCGAACTTTTTGATCCGTTCAATTCGGGCCCCCGCATTGTTCGTTCGATGAATCGCGCTGCCTGTTTGTGGAAGCTTTAGAACTAAAAAAAAAAAAAAGCGTTGGTTGGAAGAGGGAGCCAGCCTTTCCTGGAAAGGGAAAAGCGGGAGTGCTAGCTGTTCAAGCCGTCTACGGCTTCCTTCCTCTGAACTCCTGGCAACGGTCGATCGACTGTGCGGCTAGGCCAGGCGGTGAAGTTTGCGCGTTAAACAACGGGAAACTTCGGGACCGATGGGCCTAATTGTTCACTGGAATTTTCCGGCGAGGAAAAAATAAATAGAAACTGGAAAAAATGTAGCCCGCTACGATAATCGGCGCGGACTGAGTGTCGCCGTGGTGATGTTTCGCCCACTCCTGTTCGTGGTACCTGCATCGTAAAATCTCCTCTCCATCGGTGGCTCCTAATTAGCTCTCGGCGGTTCTGAGCGCTGAAGATTGCGTTTCGCACCGTTTGAGTAAAACGAGCAACGTAAGGCTCAACGTTCCTCTAAAAACGTGTGAGGAAAATACTAACCGTCGGTGGCTGGTGGCATATATATCTGTCTGTGCAATGAAGTGGTTTTAGCTGCGTTTCGAGACTTGTCCGTGTCAGTTGTATTTCCGTCCTTGTACTTTTTTCTCCGGTCTCGGGTTTACCAAACGGCCAGTTTTCATTTTTCTAATTTTTTTTTTTGCTAAGTTAAGAACCCGGGAGTTAGGGACAAACCTGACGCGTTATCTATAAATGTGTTGCATGTAACCTGCTACTTTCAACAGTGTCTAAGAAATACTGTAGAAAGGGGTTCTAAATGTTCTGCGACACAACTTGTTTGCTCAAAACGTTTCACTAAAATAAAAGCGCAATAAAAACATTGTTTTTCTTTTAGCTTTGAGCGTCTTTCGAATATTTTTGTAATATTGTGCCTACAAAGATTTAAATTGTTGGAACATATTCTGACCAAAACAAAAGTCATTTATAAAATGCGGCAAGATTTTGCGATTTGAATTTGGATGCTCATCACATATGTGCATAGATTTAGAAACACGTATTACACGCTGCTGTATGACAAAGCAGAAATTTTGTTTGGTTAATAATAATGAATAAAATATCGTACGCTTCCTAAGCGTACGATATTTTGTGCGGAGCCACCGATGCTTCGAAATGTGGCGGCCTTTGGGTCATTTGATGTCACAATAGGCAGGTAAACTGAGCTTCCAGAACATGATATGCACACAGCGCGGCACTGTTGGCGCGAACAAACGATCGCTGTATTTTTAATTTTTTTGTTAATTTAAAGGTTGTAAGAATTGCCAGTGTGGCGGGAAGTGCTCGTTTGGGACAGTAACCCAAGCTATAAAAAGTGGTGCCCGCCGATTACCCTGTCAAAATCAAACGTAAAACAAACATATTTGCAGCCTGTTTTGTTTACGACTGAGAGAAGATTTTAAGTTTAATAATTCGAAGTGTCTAGCGTTACGTCCGACGTAACCCAAGTTACGTCCGAATCTCCGCCTTCCCTAGGTTCACGGGGGAGAGAGAGGAGGGCGGGGGGGGGAGGGTTAGGTATACGCGTTTCCAGTGCTCCGTCCGGACGTAACGCTAGCTACAGCGTTAATAATTACACGATTTATATATGTAAAGTAAATGAAATTCGCTAAATTTGTCAGAGAAGAAACCACCCACAGAATGTAGTGGACATTATTCACGTGGCCAGTATTGGTCGCTCTTAAATATATATATATATATTGTTTTTATGAAGGCGTATACGATCGGCAATAACCAATACACTTAATTATTTTCTTATACGTAACGTAACCATTCGCTTGCATTGACTCGGACAATGAAAATACGATTTGTAAAAACCAGTATTATTAAATTCGGTATGCGTTTTTTTTTTATTCGAAGGTGGTCTAGTACTGCGCTCCACGAAATTATTCCACTAGCACGAGAATGCTTTAACGCTTGAATTACGGCGCTTTGAGATTTCAGAGAAATAAAAACAACAACATGAAATTTTAAAGCCGGAAATAGAGGACCCGCAATATTTTCGAGCGTGTGAACATGCACAATCGAGTCATCTTTAAAGTTCATGACCAGAAGGGAAAGAGACTCATTTACAGCTCACACCTGAACGATCGGGAAGGGTAGATGGAAAACAAATAATAAGAGCGCTACGAGCAGAACAAGAATTGATCGAACGAACGATACGGGAAAGGTAAAAAAAGATGAGTCCGGAAAATGGCCCCGAAATTTCAAGACTCAGTGAGCTGCCAGAGAGCATCCAGTCGTCACGGGTCTGACGAATCGGAACACTTGCAGATTGTGCGCTTCTCTCCCCGACGGTGGGCTTCCCCTCCGAAAGGCTGCTCTAGTGGCGGTGCACCCTTTACAGGAGATGGGTTTCTTCGGCCTGTCGTTTCCTTTCGCAACTTTCGGCCGCTTTTATGCCGTCCGATATCCCCCTTCCCCTCGCTCACTCCTCTTTCCTTCTTAAAGATGGTCGGTCGGCCAAAGCGTTGCAGACCCTCCGACGCTTCCTTGTGGCACAATATTATTATTATTATTTTGTTTTTTTGCGTATGTTCGGTGTGGCGAGCGTTTCCTTGGGTCAGCGGCGAAGAAACGCTCTAATGTGTCGGCCCCCGTGAGGAGTTGGCCGACGTGGGTAGCCCTAACGCGCGCATCTGACAGCGGTTCGGATGGGACCTATCTTTCCGGTGCTCGTTCATCTGCAGCAAATCTCCCATCTACGGCAGCGAGCTCCCAGAGGATAGAAAATGGCGGGCCATTCGCCTCCCTGTATTTCCTGGCTCCTGTGGTTCTGTCTCATAAGTCGACGCGCTCTTCCCCGTCGCCTCTTGACACAAGGCCGTCATTACCCAGACATCCCGAGCCCAAAACGAATTTCCCGACATTCTCTTCGCCCTCGTATACCGCTCCGCGCAAATGCCCGATGTGGCTTATATGAGGCCCAGGAATCCATCAGGCGCTTTTAATTTCGCCTGCGCTCTAAGCCGAGTGTGTACACGGCCCGAACGGGGAGGAGGCACCGTGGTCATGATTGCTTAAAGGCTTAATGGGCGAGGTAATTTATCTCGGCAGTATCAAAACAGACGAGGGCGGAGCGGGAAGTACTCTTTCGGTTAGTCATAATTTTAGGATTATCAGATTTTTGCGTCGGAACAGTAAGGAGCTCCACAGTTCATTTATTCGCTCTGTGCTCCCTATTTATTTCCAGAATAATACTTTTAGTTAACACACAACAGCCCTTGACCAAGTTCTCGTAGAAGACTTCACCGAACAAAATACAAACAGGGCAAATTTTTTTATCAGTAATTTACTTTTAGGATTCTGGCCTCACGGGTTTCTTACAGTCCCCACGCGTACAAAAAAAAAAAATCTCGTTCACAATATAATAGAGACACTTTAAAGATAATTGAAGCTAGTGATCCTTATGCTGGTAAACCGAAATAGGAGTGCAGTAGATTTCCCATTTACGGATATTGAACGAATTTTCATGTAGCTCGAACGAAAATGTACGAGGTTCTTGATGAAGATAATTGTCACTGCCTCCAACCTAACTCCGACGGTACTTCCAAACAACACCCGACAGCCCTCATTTCGCATTATCTTCCGTTCCAAACCATTTTGAATGCGCGCTCAATAGAATTTGCACGCCTCACATCACTAAGTACCAACTCGGTGCACTGGGCGGCTCAAATCTAAATTTAAATCGCCGCCACCGCTGCGTTTATCGGGCCAAAGCATTAATCGAGCGTGAGAGTCAAGTGCGTTTCGGCATAGAATTCTGAGCAGTTTTAGCGGGCTAATTTATAGCATTTAACTGAACCTTACCAAGAGCTATACTTGCGCCTCTGTTGTGGGCTACTCTCACTCTAGGTAGAAACGCTTGAGCTTTCTAGGTCAGAATGCGGTATTGCATTTGAAATGTACGGGAGATTGGGAAACAAACTTGGTGGAGATGGGTTGTACTGTAGACATTTTACACAGATTGCGAGGTAATGAAGTAGAGGAAACGCACAAATCCTGTTTCAATATATTCCCGTTTTTATCTTCCTCTGCCGACGGGTACAGACACGTTCACCTAAGCCCCAAAGTCGCAACTTTCAAGGTGTGATTTTCTCTTGTGACTCTTTAAATTAAAGTGTACTTCCACATTGTTTTGTTTTCTGTATTTTGCTTTCGTCAAGTATCATCGGCAGTCTAAAGCTTTGTTATGTTCAATAAAAGCAGTTTAAGGAAAAAACAAAACAAAAAACACACACACACACAATACAAAAACGTTAAAGGTACGTGCTGGTAGAGTAAGAACATAATTTATGCTCTCGAAGCTTTTGTTTCTTACTAGAATTAATATACCGGTCACCGATACAAACAACGTGATAAAAAACAGTCGGAAATTCACATTGTTAAAGGTTATTCTAAGTGGATTCCTGTCAAACAACGAAGTGCGTAAAAATCTTTGTTCAAAATATATATTTTTAAATATAAAACGGACAGCGTGTTCCATATTTTATTCTTAATATATATATATATATATATATATATATATATATATATATATATATATATATATATATATACATACATTTTTGCGTCAAGAAAAAAATATAAAGACATCGCATGGACTGTTTTGCAGAGGTAACGAACAGCCTGTCCATTGTACCTGCGGTCGCCATACCTACCTCCTCATACTCACTTCGGAACCATTTACATTAGTGCCAATCAATATAAAGGGAAGAACGCCCCAGCTGCAGTGCCCATAACGCTGTCATTATTTAACACGCCCTGCCGTGACGTTCGCAATTAACGAAGGAGCCCCTGCTAAATCAGTTCGTTTCGGAAAGAAAAAAAACACAAAAAACTGGCTCTTCCTTTTGCTATTTACATAAATTATACTACAAGAGACTGAACTTCAATTTGTTCATATTCGTGCGATCATTGGCTCTACACTCCACTTTTACGCATCAGCCTGATTAAATGGTAAGGTTGAAATATCTCACGCCAGCCTACTACATAGGTCTGATGCGTCCCCTTTCACTTCTCAACGTGAAGAGAGCGAGGAATGAGTGTTTATGCAGAGTTTGATTGACCAAACGTACATGAAGAAATTAAAAACAAAGTTCAATTCTTTTTTTTATTCTCTTTTCTTTTTCTCTTTTAGGATAAGCGCACAGGCAAAGTCATTGAGACCTAAGTTGATGTTTCTATAGTTTGTTTTCCCCTAAAGTGGAGTGTGGCGACACCTACGAACGTTTCTTATCGATCTTATGCACCGAACACGTCACACAACTTCATGATCGGGATCAGGGATACGCAGAGTGTGCTGTCACGTGGCACTCGTCTGACGTTGCACTGTCTATGATCACTCATACGTTTCTTTTCACCGTTATTCATAAAAAGTTACAAGTGTTTCAAAATCACATAAAAATTTTTTTTTTTTTAATTTAGGCACTATTTTTTTTAATGTTATGTAGTGCATTTACGCGTCAGAAAACGTCTAAAAAATCACAGGGATGTATTTATAACCAGTTCGAAGAGAGGTCTTCTTCTATAAGGCCAGGGTCACACTGCTCGTAAATCATACAAAAGGCAGTCTACAAACATTAATCACCGCGATATCCGTGGTTCGAATGCCGCGTGCCAAGTTTCTCCTTGAGCTCGTTGCCATGCGGCATTCGAAGTACGGGTCTCGTGGTGACTTGAGTTCGAATCTGTTTGCATACTGTGTTTTGTACAATGTATAAGCAGTGTGACCCCGGCTTAAGGGAGCTTTATCGGCTGTCCAGTCTGCCGCGCTTGGCCATGCGTAAGAGAGTGAAATGACTAAAGTTGTTCCGTCAATTAACCCGCGGCAGGAGCGAATTGCCCATCAGTGATTATGCTGCACCTCACACTTACTGACCAAATAAAAAGAAACATAATAGAGTAATGTGCGAGATTTCGTTTTGTCGTACGGATGTGTTTAGGTACGGCTACTTTATTTAAAAAAGCGCAAAGTGTTCCGTTGTCTCAGGAGTTGTTTATGAAGTACTTTTGTCGTGCGGCACCGTATATATTGGCCAGACGGGCAGATGCGTGAATGACCGCGCTCGGGAGCATGCGGCCGCCACGCGAGTTAGTTCATCTGGTCATCTTGCCATTCATTGCAACAGATGCCCATGTACGTCTGCTCTACGCGACATTAAGATTTTGACTAGGTACCACGATAGAACTAGCAGAAGAGCTGCATGAGGTGTTTGAAATCCGGCATAAGGGTGCAGATTGTATAAGTGAAGCGACACTAGCCCCATCGAAGAAAGAGTGAATATATTAGACAAGCATTTCATCGACACGATGATGAATGACACGTTGGTGTGGGCATATGTTATGAATGTTTTTTTTCTCGTATAAGCAACAGTTTCGAGTGCACCTTGAGTTTGTTCACTTCGTCTCCGTCCTTGTTTGTGTTTTCCGGCGCTATTACTTTTTAAAAAGCCACTTTCCACGCTTGCGGATTAGAACAAACTTCCCAAAGTGCTTGTAAACATTGATTCCCTCGACACGTTTACTTCGTCCGTATACAGTCACTTATCAACGGAGACAGGGGTTAGAAAAAATTGCATCTGTATAATCCACATTCTACGAACTTCCACCATCAACCCCAGAAATGACTTACTAAACAGCATTCTAGTGTTATTTTTTCATTTTTACATTTTTGTATCGAGAGTGTTGTTAGTATTGTTAGATTGTATGTTAGCATGTTTTTGTTAAGGCATTGTTTGTTATATTTTATGTTACGCCAGACTGCGTTGTTGTAGTTGAACTTGGGCTCATTACAGGTGGCCGGTAAGTCAATAAATAAAAAAGAAACTCATGTAAGAGCGAATATAGACAGAACTTCCTGTGGCATAGATGCACCATCTACTTTTATTATTTTAAAAATTACGATCTGTATTATAAGGAATAAACCATTAAATTACTTTTATGAATTACGTATTTATAGTGACGCGTGCGTGGAGGAAGTAGCAACGCACGCGGCTACCACGCGGAAAAACTGAATTCTAAACTCCGCTCGTTTTTTTTTTTTTCCCAAGCATAACTTATTCGGAAAGTTCCAGTTCATTTTTTTCTGTCATCGTGTGTTGGTTCAGAACATTCCCGAACCAACGAAGTAATCAGAGCCTGTATAAATGTAACGGTAACGCCCTGCTTCGTGACAATCGCCGTGCCCGCCGCAACCGCCGCCGCCGCAAGACGGCGCGATACATTCTTGGTTTTATTCGAAGCGCACAAGTTCGCCTTATTAAACGTATATTATTAGGTTCCACGAGAGCATACGTTTCCATCCGCGACAGTAACTAATTGCTTTGTGCATAAATTATCCAAACACCATCAAAATGTTATTGTGTTCAGTCAGACTGGTTAACACATATTGGCGTGCTTGAGGACAAGTTGATGGCATACTAACTGGTTTTTGACTCAAAATTGGGGGGCTATCTGGAAATAGCCATTAGACCCATTGTTTCGTTTTCATGGGTTGGACAGCCATGACATCAATGGCACTCGCTCTCGGTGGCGCAAAGCCATTCTTTCCGCACACTATCCGTATTTAAAAAAAGGGGCTCAACTTTTCTTTTTAAATTATTGTTATGTGCGCAACACTACGAATATGCGATTTCCCACAATATACGGGGAAAAAAACATCTTAAATATGCGCGTAACTTAAAAACAAACTTCGACGCTTCTTCAAATGCTCTTCTCGCGTTATGAAATTTATGTTTCTTCGTATTATTGCCGAAAATGATAGGAAACGTTTTACTGGAGTGGAATATTCAACCTCCAATATTGCCATTGGCCTCTCAGAGACAAAAGTACGATCAAGCGTTTATGTGCCATGCAGAGATTCTTCATTCACAACACTTGTTTTTCAGCCAAATAAACTCCATACAGAAACAAAAATACCCCCCCCCCCCCGGAACTATTGCGCGTATAGAACATAAACATTCATTTACAACCCCACAAAGTGCACAGATACATCTTCAAAATAGGCTGACGCAATGTACCAAGCACCTTGAAACCGAATTTCGCGAAAAGAGCAAAAGACACAGTAACAAACCGGGACACGTCGTTTATAAGCTACGGGTAATTTGCATGCATAGTGCGATAAATGACCTTCTCTTCGAAAACAAACAAACAAACACACACACACACAAACAAACAAACCGATCAAGATGCGCCAAACTTTTCCGAATGCCCCTTTCGATTTCGGCTGAGTGAGCATCCTCCACTTTGCTGAGTTTTCCTTCCAGCACTGCACCGCCGAAAACACACACACACACACAGACAGGCGCACCGGGAGAATAAACAAGACCTCTAATCTATCGCGGGCAGATTTCCCCCGGTGCGGGCGTCCGAGGCGCCCCCCACGACTCTGCGCGTGGAAGGAAGTGCGGTTTGAGTGTGGCAGTGCGGGAGACTTCCTGCCTGCCACTGGTGGTCCTTCTGCCCATTCTCCGAACCGTTCGTTTGGCTGCTTTCTCAGGAGTTGCTCGCTCCCTCCATAAGGGGAGGGGATCGCCGACGCGGCTGTCGTCGTCGAGCTCGGTCGCAGGAATTCCGCGTGGATGGGAATTATTGCAATGCCAGTTGTTTTAGGGAAATGAGGAAAGAGGGGGGGGGGGGGATACGTAGTGTGCCTCGCAAACGAATGCGACGCCAGCAGAAAGCGACAATACACAATCAGTAGGCTTGCGCAACTTCTCGTACTGAAAGGAGCCTCGTTTATTCCATCCTTGCATCCTTTTTACAGACTTGTTTTAGTACGATCGTCTCTTGACTTTTCTTCCGGCTATTCTTCACTGGAGACCGCCTTCGGTTTATCTTTCCCTGCCGGGTGGTTTCGTTTCGGTCCTTTAACGTTATTCACGAGGAAAACTGCATTTAAAAGGACGCGTGAACGGATTTCGTGAGCGAGTAATTTTTTTGTTATTATTATCCTTGGTAGTTTTTGTAGCTTATCCAAAGAACCGCGTGGTATGGGTTATTCGCTTTGAGCTGCATATTTATTTGATTTTTTGTCTTGTGTCGTATTTTTTTTATGCGAGCGTGCGAGAACACGTTTAAGAGAGAAACATTCGGCGCTTTTTGACAGCAAGATTGAAGCGGAGGTGCTCAATATAGGTCACTTCTGTGTGTGAGGATTCGTACTTTTATTTCTAGGGTTCGCGTTTCATCCATATAAATTACTGTCACGCGCCAGCCTTGAAGCTGATGACCTTTCCACATCAATCAATTTCTTCGCACGTCACAGTGGTTCTATTTACGACCTTCGCGGGAAGAGATACAAAGTGCAACATTGCCGTTTTGCTGCTCATTAAATTCTCTCAAAAATACTTCCGGAAAACAACAACGGTGGGACACGCCCCCTACCCCTGTAGGCCGATCGTGTCGCGCAAATTATATATTAAGCAATATATTACGCTACAAAAATAACAAGGCCTTCGTGACCCTCAATAAAAGAAAAACGCATCGTGTACATAATGTACCATTTAGGACGTCTTCAGCCTTCCATTTAAATCGACCTTGAGAGCAGCCGACAAAACGTAGGAAATGCTCCGCGTGACTTTCTTATAGCTCTCTAATTGCATACCGGGTAGGGACCTGATTCCTGAAGCGCGGCACGGCGGTTTGGTGTTTTTTTTTCAAGTGGCGATCTCGGGCCCATTTGGCCTCCTTGGTTGGCGCCCAGGACACCAATACGCCGGCGACTCTAGCGCAATCGATGCAGGCCGCTCTTCCTTGAAATGCAGCGGCCAGACTGCTTGTGTGTGGGCGTGACCTCCTTTGGGTCTCATGCCCGTTCTGCTGAGGTCTCCTCGGTCAGAGTCGTAAAACGAGCGCGCGACGTCGGCGAAAAAGAAACGAGGACACAAATAAAAAAATAAAAAAAACAAAAAACAAAGCAGTTCTGGTTTGCTGGTTGAAAAGGACGCTCCGGGGAAAGAAGTGAAAAGGGAGTTGTTTCCGATACGTGCAATTAACATAGTTGGAAAGTTTCTCTGACTTGCGTGTTTGTCCTACGAATATCGGAAGGAATTGGTTCTTTTTTTGTGTGTGTGTGATCTTTATTGTGATGTTTTTATTGTCGCGCCTCACCCTTTCTTTTTCTCCTTAATTCGGGGGTTATCTGTTGGGTTTACTACGTGATCCCCTCTTCTCGAATGTTCGACTGCCTGAATGACCGCTGCTGCACTCTAGTCGAGATCTTTCCCCAGCTCCATTGAGGCAGCTTTATTTTTTTTGTTTTTTTAATTTTTTTTGCACAAGAATAGGAAGACAACGATTACACGGCAATCTACATTTCGTCAGTTTTATAACGAAATCGGAACTATAGGTGAACCCCTTCAGTTTTGAGCCCTGAAGAAATAAAAACGTTTAAATAAAAAGACGTAAAATGCAATAAAATATGGTTCTAGGTTTTGAAAACTTGTATTTAATCTAATTTATCCTCGAAAGAAAGCTGAAGGGGTTCGGAAAAAGAAAAAGGCCACAATGGTGCAGCTTGACAGAAATCCTGCCCTCCAAATGTTAATATTAGTGGAAAATACTAAACACAAAGAGAAGAATAGGATCTCTGCAAGAAAGGGAAGGTACTGCAAACCATAATAATAACAAAAATTGGAAAACGCAGGAAACAAAAACAAAAATAGCAAGACAAACAACAAGAACAACAACAAAAAAACACACAGATATACAAAATGCACGACCCTGTGCTTGACCTAAAAGGGGCACATATTGTTGCAAATCAATGCTCTTCACAAGATATTGATATTACAAAGAAAATGCATAACTAAATAACCAAGTTCGGCCGAAATAGTTTGAACAATATATGGCGAAAGTCGGCTTACTCAGTACAGTGGGCAGCGTACGTTGGATTCTTTGCATGCCGAAGTTGCGTTTTGATAGTTGAATATGACATGAACGTTAAGGTCAAGTTAAATACATTGTGTGATTCTCTTTAATGCTTGCGAGCGCGCGTGTGCATATCACCTTAAAGACAGGTTCACATAGCACCGTTTGTTTTGTTTTGTGTTTTTGGCGTTACAAAGTTTACGTACGCTTGCGTCGAGGTACTGCCGCAAGTCACCTGCACGTCCGTGCTTCGTACGAAGCGCTTGCAACCAGTTAAAGGAGTAGATTGGCACGCGGAATACGAAGTACGGATGTGGCGGTGACTTCCGGTCGCATCTCGAGGCAAGCGTACGCAAGCTTCGTAACGTAAGAAAGCGGCACTGTGTGAACCAGCCTTTAATCTGACTCCAGATGAGATTTCTCTCAGCCCGACTGCGGCTGGCCGTCTTTTTCTTTCGGGCGTCGGAAAAGACAATCCGGGCGCCGTCAGCCCTGATTCTTCTGCAAAGCTTAACGAACGCAACTGGCTCGGGCCAAGCTCGAAAATTCGGCCTCTTTGTCCGGTTTATCGACCCATCGCTCAGTCCTGACCCTAACGTGGACAAACTCTAA
The DNA here is from genome assembly GCA_037355805.1 of Ixodes ricinus. NCBI lineage: Eukaryota > Metazoa > Arthropoda > Arachnida > Ixodida > Ixodidae > Ixodes > Ixodes ricinus. Next base: position 74,836 of record JAZHYW010026958.1, on the reverse strand, counting down.
CCGCGGTCGAACCGTCCGATCGTGTTACACGCTTGGGATTCTTCCGGCGCGCCTCAGTGAGTTTGTTTGAAGGGACGACGGCGCTCAGAGCTTCAGCTCAGCCCACCGGGGGACCGTTTTCCCGAAGGGTTGGAGGAGAAGCAACAAGTCTGGTCTTGAAGAGGCGTCAGTTTATTCATATTTTGAATTCGGCGAGGTTACGTCGCTGTCAGCCCGATCGGGCGGATATAACCGGAGACCCGGCAAAATAAACCGGAGCTTAGTTGCACTTTTCACCGCAGTGCACGCAACAGTCAAATGTTTTCGTCACCGAGTACAAGAACCACGTTACAGTGCAGAGCAACGTACGGGTCAGGATTTGTTAAAGCGAGCGCGTTGTAGTTATATACTTAAAATAGAAAGAATAAAAACAAGGATGACGTTCATGGACAACTACATTCTTTCAGTCCATCGTTCATTGTTGCGAATCGTCGTTGGGAACTGAAAGAGTGTGATGGTCTGTGAACATCGTCCTTGTTTTTATTATTTCTTTCTCAAAAACGAGTCTCAGAGTGACTACTGTTTCCTGAGTAATACTCAATCTCACAGGTCATGTATGGTGCTATAACAAGCTGAGCTCCAATAACTTTAGTTTGCAAAGAGTTTTGTTTGCATGAAGCAATGACCAAAGCAAATCCGAATGTTCTCCTTTTTTTGACGTCAGGTGTGGCGTGGAAAATTCCAACAACTCATTTAAAGCAAGGCACGATTAAAAAAATCGTGTTGGTCTACTTACGGCTTTCCCACAGGGCACTCGTAGAGCCAGCCAGTCATCTGCCGAAAAAGCTCGGCGAATGTCACGAACAAAAAAAAATAAAAATTTAGTCCCCCCAAAAAAGTCTGGGATGTGACACTGAATCTGAAGCTTTATAAGATAGGCTAAACGAATGCGACAGAAGCTCATCAAATTGAGCGAAGGCCAACCACGCGCAGTCAATCCTTTCTCTCTTCGTCTTCTACCCAATCACTGTCCTCAAATCTCGATTCGACGCGTTACTGCCGCACCCATGTAAACGCAGCAATGGACCTTTTCGAGAGGCGTTCTGCGCACGCGCGAGCGCCCGATGCCAAGCGGCGGAAGTCGGCACGAAAAATCGAGGGAATTGGAAACAGGAGGCTGTGGGTCAGCGAGTAGAACACGCAATTGCAGCATATATATAATTGTGTTACACCAAAAAGGAAAGTGGACGGAAAGGAAAAACACGACATTTGGGTGGACGCCACGGATGCCCTTCTTAAAAGTCGCGTTGGGAACGCGACGCAGCTCAGAGAGCGAAGAAACTGGTAGCGTAGCTCCCATTATCGATTGGTAGCGGAGGTAGCTCAATTCCTCGATTTTTAGTTCGTGCAGCCACCGCCTGGTGCCGCCGGTATGTGGAAAAGATCCATTGGGTCACGCTATCTTTAGTGTCCTATTGAACCGCTTTTCTTAACTCCAAACTTATATGCGATCTCGTCACTCGCCAAGCTCCTCCGTAGATCTCAGTGATAGGACCTCCGAGTGCTCTACGGGAGAGTAGAAGCACGGGCACCTGAAAAGTGTCGTTTTCGTTCGGCATAAGTGATCAGCTTCACTTTCTTTCCCACACTACACCAACACGCTGCTCGACTCTGTTTTGCTCGGACAGAGTGTGACCACTCGGACGGCAGATTCCCGGCCCGCGGCGCTTGGCGTAAGGATTATGTCGATCGTTCCGCTATACTTTGTTTAATCCTACAATGGACTAAAGGCCAAAGCCACGGGCCGCCAGGTCCAATCACGTTCCACGCTATACTATGACACGCTTAACATTGATCAGGGGCGGACGAATAATGCTCGAATCCAAAAGCGCCGCATCATATCTATAGCTTCGGCGCTGCAAAGAGTCTATATGTCGTGGCTTTCTTTGCGATGTAAAATTGTTGAGTCACTTAGCGCTCTTCGATTCGAACCACTGTCCATCCGTCCCCTCATCAGTGATCCGAGACGCTGGTACCGATACGTGCATCGAATCGAAATACCGCGCAATTTCTAAGTGGCCCGTGATTGGATCTGACGGTCCGTAGCTTTTGCCTTTAGTACATCGTAGGGTGAGACGAAGTATAGTCGCACTCTTACACTATCATTTTGAATGAGCGTGATTGAAACATCACGTGTACCATATTTTCAGTCACTGAGAGTTTCTCCGATGCAGTTATCAGGTTTGTTTCTCGCGACCACCGCCAGGGTATTATTTCCGGCTTCTGGTTGGTCACATTCGAATTTGTGAAGATGCCCTGGAACAAGCCCAGCCCGCTTTCGGCCAATGGCGCCTCCTCATTTGTCTCCTATACTTCCCAACGAATGGCCAAACTCTCTACATATACGGCTCTGGGGCGCAGTACCGACAGCAGCGCCGCCGCAGTGGTTGCTGGATTCTCATTGGCTGCGGAGAGATAGTAAGACACTCGGGACTAGCCTCGCCCTGCGTGTCTTAAGCTGTTCGTGACTGTAACAGGATATTATTAACTATTTCTTGTTTAAAAAAAAGAAAGTCATCTACTATTGACCGGTCGACTTTGAACCATCCGCCTCGTGCGACTCTGCGATGCGCGACAAAAGGTGGGTACGAGGCCGAACAGGTATAGAGCGTAGCGCGGTTCTGCATCCCCCTCCCCCGGAACCGATGCCATTTCCGGAAGTTCCGGAGCGGAGACAGGCAGTCACGTTCGCGTCCATGAACGCACGTCCTTGCGACGTAATCAAATTTACCGGATTATCAGCGCAAAGAAGGGAGAAAGAAACGGGATGCTGGGGAAAAGGTGTCCCGAGTCGCTGATAATGCGTACTTCGAAGCCGCGCGAGGACAAGATTGGAGGGGAGTCTTTTATTTATTTTATTTTTTCTACCAGGGGGTGGGGGGTGCACAAAGACTCGACGTGTACTAGTGGGCGCGTCGTCACCATTAACAAATTAAGGCGTGTAACTAATTGTTCCTCAGACTGCACCTGCCGACCGTCGCAAAGCCTTTCGTCCCCGCGGAGCGGAAGGCGCGTGTTTGTGTAAAGGGACGGGTGCCACCGTCGCTTTTCTGACAGAAACGGCAAAACACCGCTGACTCGGCGTTCGAAGACACATCGCGGCGGGCCATGGGGAGGGGGGGGGGGTGCAGCTCACGACCGAAGCGTGTAACAGGTGTGAGCGCCAAACACAACCAAGAGCGGCTCGACTCGAAAACTCAATTATGTTCGTGCACCCGTATCGGGAACCCGTATTTCAAAGTCGGCAAACTGAGCGAGAGAAAGCACGAGAAGCCCCGCGGGACGCGGGCGGCCGCCTTGATCGACTTCCAGGAGCGTATCGGCGCGATAGAAGAGAGACCGAGGCATTTGCCCCAACTTGTTACGGCCACGCTAGCTTCATCACAGACGCAGCGCTGCCGAGAAGAGAGAAAGATGCGGCGCGTATTCAATATTGAGAGGGGAAACTTTTCTCGCGTCGCGATCGTAAAGCAGCCGCGTAGAAGTGGCGGGTAGTTTTTAACGCGTTAAGCTTGCTCCACTGCAATGCGGTTCCCTCGTGTCGAGCGAATGTTTGAAACAAAAACGCTATGTGGCTGGAAAAAAAAGTATTTTTTTTCCAGCTATATACGACGTCAGCTCTTAGGGAAAAAAAAAAGAGAAAAGGGGGAAGGGCAATAAAAGGTTAACCATAGGTGTGAGTCGAACTAGCTTTTAAGGCTCCAAATGATTAAGCATTCCACGTTTAACCTAATTTATTTCTAGCGAGCCTGTGCTGACTACTTCACAAATTCAATAACGATCTCCTTTATCTTCATTGCTTAATAAAAATGTAGTTATGCCTTTGTTTTTGTCCAAAATAACATTGTAGGTTGGTACTGCCTTTGTGTTTTTTTTATTTTTTGTTAATTTGTATTTTTCAGCATTGCCCGCTACTTCTTTGTAGGTGTGAGAGAGAAGAGACCCGGTGAAGCTAGAGTTTGATAGCCAACGACATAAATTTGAGTTTGTGCGGAACCATGTTGGCTTCTAATTTCCCGGAATAAAATTGCACTACGAGTTTTCTAACGTCCATGAAAAATTACGTTAAGTACGCATGGGCGTGGTTTTGTTGTTTTTATTCCGTTTCATCGTTATTTAGAGATGGATAAGGGGTGTCGTATTTCGAGGTAAGGGTGATTTAAAAAAAAAAACATAAACGACACCGGCTATTTTCTAACAAGAGAAAGGTCTAATATGTATTAGAACCTTGAAATATTTGAATAATTTAGAGAAAAGGTATCCGACATTCTGCCTTCAGCATTTCAAATACAATAAAAAAATTAACAACGACGACATTAAACGCGGCATCAACTTCACGTCGATGCCGATTTTTGTGCCAGGCAGGCCACGAAAATATATCTCCAAGAACCACATTTCGAACGTTCCATCCCATCAGGGGACCACTCGTCGAAGCGTCTGACGCTGTAGATTCCTTATGGCCGTCTCTCAGACTACGATTTAGACAAGGCGCCGAGCAAAGAGACGAAGACGACTCCTCTTTGGGTTTCCTTTGTGTCGACCGAGTCGAGTACCACTGCGACGCCTTTCCCCGACAACGCCCTCCCTCTTTCTGGCGTCCGCAGCAGGAACCTTCGCGATGATCTCGCGCGATCGAACGCCATGGGCGTTGCGTCGAGCAATAAGAGGCGGCCCCGAGCCAAAGACCAGATAGCCTTTTTGCGACCAGTACTCACCGCCAGGACCCGTAATCGCGTGCACATTGAATGTGTGTTTGTGCGAGCGTCGGCCCTCATGATGACTGGCGTTAACAAGGCTGAGCGGCTGATGCCTCCTGAAGACGGTGCTTTGGAGAGCGCGTTCGATCGACGTGGGCAGTATCGTACACCTACACTCTCGCTCGGCTGCAGGGATCCACGCGGGCCATAAGCAGCCGGCTCCTCCGCAGCTAGACAGACCTTTCTTTGCGTTTTACACTTTATCTTCGAGCGAGATTTTTTTCCCTTCTCCTTGGTGGGTTAACCGCGAGGCCATTCTTGTGTACATTGGTAGACAGAAGGACATGTTTGTATGCTTAGGCGTTTTTCGCTGGCGGAACGTCCAAGATTTTTGTCGTGACTAGCTGGGATTGCTGTCTTCCACTTGTACACTAGCCACTGCAGCAGCGCCTTCCACGGATGGATTTACTGCTTTCAGCCCTAAACGAGAGCACCGGAACGACGCCGGGCTATTCCCATCTGCGCTTCGTCTCTTCTTGGCCGTTGGGGTTTTTCTTCTCGGTAACGTCGTACCGAGCTACAGTGAGCCTTTGTGGTCAACCCTTAGTTATTTCAGGGAGCTTCCCATTCGGACCAGACGCGCTACAACCATCTCGTAGCCACAAACAAATGGATTCGAATCAACTTCTGGTTCGCGTTTGATTTTTTTTTTTGCTGTATTTTCTTGTCACAAAAGAACTTGTATCGTCGTCGACTTAGGGCAGGAATGGTTCAGATCCGAACTTCGAAGTGCGGACCTGGCTCCTTATAATTTGTTCTCAGATGAATTCGGTTTGTGTATTTTTGCTTTCCCCTTCGTTTCGTGCCGTCCTTTCTACGTCTTCGAATGTAGATGGCACCACTTATCACGGGAGAAGGCGGACAAGGACGGAGAAGGAGGGCGACCTAAACCACCTCCCCCCCCCACAAAAAAAAAGAAAGAAAACAAAACAAAAGCAGAAATAAATAATATTAAAACGAAGAAAAAGAACCGACGAACCCAGCCTCGTTCCGCTCTCCTCTATCAGAGGCATTTGTCTTCTCCGCGACGCTGCCTTGTTGCAGTTGTTTCTTTCGACGTCGTATCTTTATAACACTTTATACCCTTGATCCCGAACGTCCTTTCTCCATCATTGCGTTAATGGAGAAACGAAGTGTGTTAGTGTGCGCGTGCGCGACAGAGTGCTGGCGAGCGAGCGCGATCGCGAGAGCGCGCGCGCTACTGGCGATGATTACCCGTTCGCGACTTTTCCGACGATGCCATCGATAAGCGGCGTGGGGGGCGCCCAACGCGACATCTTGGACTGTCCAGTTTTTTTTCGTGTCCTCCATATCCGACTTGGGTTTCTTTTCCGTCTTCTCAGGCGTCCCAAGGATGCGCTCCATTTCGCTGTTTGGGAGTCGGCGCCGCCGAGGGCGTAGCTGCCCGCCAATGGGGTTACGAGTACACCATGGCCGACTCTTCCGTTAGAGATGCGTCGATGGAGCGAAGAAAGTGCCACCAATTGGAAATTTTCGTAGATTGTTTCCGCCGTCCCGCAACACTCTCCGCAACCCGCTACAATACTCGGAACTCTACAGTCAAGGCCATCGGCGCGCAGGCGCAGTAGCGGCTTCTTCACTGCGGAAGGCTTAGCGGAGGGGGAAACGCGGTATACGTAAACTCCCTAATGTCCGAGATCTGCGAACCGTAATAGGGTTGGTAAGAGTGGAAGGCGGGGGAGTTTGTGCTCGCTTTCTTGTGTGCGGTTGCGGGGTTTCAGAGCGTTGAAGAACGCAACTTGTTCTTTCCTGTGTCTGAATGTGTCGCCTCAATTCAGCCGCCTAATGCGTACGCTGAAACCGGTGTTGTGAAAGCAAGAATTTGTAGAATAAACAACGGTTAGGCCGGTTATGTTCGGACAATGAATCGTTATAATTTTTTTTTTTTTTTTACTTTAGGTGATTGCATTTATTCGGCCTCACGTTGGCTACAAGAGTCAGGTACTCTGTATCCCTAAAATTGCATGGCTTTGAGTCACGGTTTTACGTCTAAGGCTTTTTTTTTTAACGTGTAAGTAATATTATACAAAACAAATAATATGTCAAAATAAAGTTTTAGAGTCATCAGTGTCTCGTTAAAGGTGATTACAAAAAGTTCGTGAAGCGCGAAACAATAAACTGGTTAAAAATAAACAAGAACATAATGACCATAACTACTAAACATTATCTCAAAAGACGTGATGTGAAAGTTCGATGGCGTGTACAGCCGCCTTTTAATATACTGTATATTGAAACCTAACAAAAGTAAAATGGTGTTTTGGACTGGAACAGTTTATTTTCTCGAACAATTTAAATCTATAAATATTAAAGCAAACACTATAGTAGCGGGGTACGTTCGACATTAAACAGATGCATATATTACACTTCGCTGGCTCGTTTCCTGGACACATCAAATTAATTATCGCATAGAGACTTTCATCGAACTTTTCGTTCCGCAATTTACGCATTTCTGCCTTTCCTAGTCATTCGTTTTGTTGAGCAAATGCGCAATCAAAGAGTTACTGCTCAGAACGTCTTCGCTGAAACACACGCAAGAAGAAAGCATTGCGAAAGACAAATCAAAATTTCAAGAATCGGCCAAGGACCGCGGCCTCTGCAAATACGAGACATTGAGCAACAGTTTTCCACGGACGCTCTCCGTTTCATGGGAAGCCATCCCCTCGTGGCACATTTGTTGCACAGTCAGCGGCTGTGCTGCCGGCCTGCGACTAATTTACATATTCCTCCGCTTAAAATTCGTGGCTGTCAGGGCGACACCTCCTTAATCGCGCTCCCTTTAAATGCAATCTGCACGCCGGAACGACGTTTTTGCGGGACGGCGCCCGCTATAAATATATAGCGCCCGGGATGTGATTCCGCAACGAAGACTGTTCTTGAGGACTGCTCTTTCGCTCTCTCTCGCGAGTCAGCAACACTGTTTCCTGCGCCGCTCCTTGCCGGTCCTTACGAGAGTTCGACAGCGGCACGCGGTCGGAGCGGTCATTGTCTGACGCTCGCCGGTACCGGCTTTGAACTTTCGCAATTGTGGAGGATCGGCTAGAGCTTGGGAGGCACTGGAAGGAATGGATGTCGTCGCAAACAAAATAATCGACTTTTTTTTTTTTGGGGGGGGGGGGGCTACTCGTTTTGGAGAATTGCGCTGAATCTCGAGTTCTAAAGTGTTGAGCACAACGCTTTAGAACTTTGCTGAGAAACCTTAGGAAAATTCTTTGGTAACGCTTGGAGGTGGAGGAGGAAGCAATGCAAGCGTGACGTTTTGCATTTCTGAATGTCAAACTCAGACTGCGTTTTTTGGTAAACACATGTTTCGGCATCGTCATTCGCTGAGCTGCCAACCGTAAGTTGCAGTGATCGGCTCTCCGAGTGTTGTGCGGGAAAGCAGACGCACGGGCTTTTTTTAGAACGTATAAGCAGTGTGACTCCGGGCTTAAGAGTTGAAAAGAAAGAGCACAACTCACAATTGATATAGGTGATGCCATTCATTTGAAACTTTACGGATGCAAAATATTTGTCACAATGAGAAATGAGACGCATACATTTTCTGACGGGGATCAAAATGGGCGGAAGCAACTTATGATGGAGTTACTTGCTCATTTGAACTTAGTGTTTTCTTTTTAATTCAGTTGCGTTTGCGTTGCGGGTTGAAATAGTTGCGGGACATCTTTTTGGCCGCAGAGCGACGACAGCGGTCGCAAAGGCGACCGGTGTTACGCAGGTGGTCGATGACCAATTTTCCCGCCCGGTCGCCCAGTCGCCGTGCCGCTGAGCCTATCAACGGCGCCTCGTAAACATTCAGCATTCTGGAATTTTGGTCGTGCGGGAGGGACAAGCAAAATGTCCACGGAAGATTCCATGTGCCGTGTGTCCGCGAAAAGAATTTACAGAGTATTTTTCGCAGCAAAAACGAACTATGCATCGCCTCCGGACAAATCAAACGCTAGTGGTTCGGACCTGATGCCATAGTTTGAGATTCTTTCGTCGTCCGATTTAATAGTTATACGCGCTTTTGGAAATGTTCAATGATAAAATGGAGGCCTACAAAACCAACGCATGCAAGGAGATGAACATATCGTTTGGACAGCGGGAACGGGTCTTATTTTTTTATCCAAAATTTCCAAAAATCGTTCATAATGTTTTAATCAGATAAAGGCAAACTCTGGAAATTTCTCATCTAAAATAAGCGGGTTGGCCCTATACATTTGGGCGGAAGCGAAGCTTTCGGTAGTGCATAAAAACATTTGTAGGGAAAAAAACATTTTCTCTCTCTCTCTCTCTCTCTCTCTCTCTCTATATATATATATATATATATATATATATATATTTTTTATAGCTTAATAGAATTTTTAAAAACAAACCATGAAAGCTAGGTTAATGCGGTCTGCGCAGGTGAGTTATACGGCCAGGGGGACATAGTATAGGGGACTAATCGTAACGATCAGTCGGCTAATTAGTTAAAATTCGTTAATTAACTTTTAAATAATGAAAATAGACATATAGTTCTAATTAGAAACTTGCTCAGCGTCATCGAAAACCACTAAATCAGTAATTTTCAGAAAGACTTTGAACGCGTGAGAAGCGTAGTAGTGCACTAAAGTTACCGCTCGTGGAGCAGGTACAAGGCTGGGGCTAGATAAGAGACGGAAAAATTGCGCGGGCGCCTTATCGCAACCGCTAGCTTTGTACGTGCTCCACGAGTGCTAACTTTAGTGCACTACTACGCTTCTCACGCGCTCAAAGTCTTTCTGAAAATTACTGATTTAGTGGTTTTCGATGACGCTGAGCAAGTTTCTAATTGGAACTATATGTCTATTTTCATTAATTAAAAAGTTCATTAACGAATTTTAACTAATTAGCCGACTGATCGTTACGATTAGCCTCCTATATTATGTCCCCCTGGCCGTATAACTCACCTGCCCAGACCGCATTAATCTAGCTTTCATGGTTTTTAAAAAAAAATTATGTTAAGCTTAAAAAAAACACCCCGTATATATATATACTAGGGTGTTTCACGAGAAGGTGGACAAATTCGATATTCCGAAAACTGCGCGTCGCACCAAAAAAGGCTTGTGTCGTTTTAATCCCGGGCCTGGGGACCTTTTAGGAAAATTATTAAAGTCCGAGATAATTAGATTGTTAATTATTTTTGCGTAATTAACTTTTTAATATTGTGTTTAAGGGCATAGTTTCAATTAGAAAATTGCTCAGCATCGTCGAAAAACACTAAATCAAGAAATTGCAGAACGATAGAAGGTACGGTAACATTTTACGGCTTTCTGAAAAATCGTACAAATTCGACGGGTTTTTAAGTTTCGGTTTGTTATCGGAGCGCATCTCCGCCCCGGCAGCACCGCGCCCCGTGGAGAAATGGTGCAACCAGCTCTGCTGCGTCGCGCGATGACAGCGCAGCAGAGGTTGGATGCACTATCTCTCCACGGGGCGCGGGGCTGCCCGGGGCGGAGATGCGCTCCGATATCAAACCGAAACTTAAAAACCCGTCGAATTTGTACGTTTTTTCAGAAAGCCGTAAAATGCTTACCGTGCCTTTTATCGTTCTGCAATTTGTTGATTTAGTGTTTTTCGACGATGCTGAGCAATTTTCTAATTGAAACTGTGCCCTTAAACACAATATTCAAAAAGTTAATTACGCAAAAATAATTAACAATATAATTATCTCGGACTTTAATAATTTTCCTAAATAGACCCCTGGCCCAGGACCAAAAAGACACAAACCTTTTTTTGTTGCGACGCGTAGTTTTCGCAATATCGAATTTGTCCACCTTTCGTGAAACACCCTGTATATATATACTTACTTTTTCAGCGTTCCATCATGCTATTAAAATGACCCATTTCTTTATATCAAGAAGCACGCTGTTTCCAAATAGCGACCGAAAAAGAAGTTTCGTTGGTATCAGATCACTGCCATGTACTGGCAGAGCTCAATAAATGCCCATCAAAGTAGCAATTGGGATTTCGTTTTACGGTTCGGAAGAACCCAGGCCAACGTAGCGAGTTTTTGACGGCAGCAAATGTGACCAATCCGTAGCTGTGCGAAAACGAACATGCGAAAGCAGCGCAGCGGTCACTTGTGCCGAGGCGGAACGGGCAGAACCGACGACGGCTCCCGAGAGCATTCGAGGAGCGGCTCGCCAATCGCGAGCTCAGGTAGAAATATCGGTCGTCGCTAGTCGCATTTCACCTGCCGGTCGCGCGACGGCTGCGAGCTGCAAGTGTGTGACCGCGCCTTTCGAGAGCAAATCACTCGTAGGCATGCAGAGAATCTAGAAAATGACAAGAGCGAGACGTTTTCACCGAAAATACCCACGAACATTGTAAACCATTATGATGAACCACAACTCGCAGACTTCATTTTTAGGATAAAAGTTTATTATTGGCCCACCATTGTTCAGGCTTGTTCCGTCGATTGTGGTGATTCATTTCTAAAGAAATCTGTGGGAAAGTATACGCAAGGGCATTGCGCGTGCCAGGGCATGGTTAATTTTGATATCGCCATTCGCTTGATCTATTGGTCCGGGGGTGTTTTTTATTGGCTCGCGCTTCTGGCTGGTATGCCACGCAGTCAGCAATAAGAGATGTCGAAGCGAGTCGTGCTCTGCGTGTTTTCAGTTATCCGTGAAATTCGTACATATAGACACAGTAAATTTCCGGTAGTGTGACCGCATCGATCCCAGTGGGTCGCAGCTCAAGCGCATACCCGCCTCTTTCAAATATAACACTTTTTTTTTTAAAGCGAGCAATGGTTTTAAGGTGAAAATTTTGGCAACACATTAGTAACACTCTCGAGATGTACCTGAAGCTCGGAGTAGCGGTTCGTGCTAATTAAATGCCACGACCGCAGTTGAAGAAAATACTGCGAGAATAGGAATTTTTAGCGACGACAGAGAAGCCTTCTTTGACTGCCCTCTTGTTCACGCTGACTCCGCCGAAAAGCGGAGCCAGAAAAACGGACACTTAGGTTACCGGTATATTGATACTCCTCCGAAAATAATATGTAACCCCCCCCCCCCCCGCCCCCACCAAAAAAAAAAAAGAAGTGTTGTGAATACATTAGCAAACGAAAGCGAAGTGTCTATCGAGCATTTTCTAAAGAATCCGAGCCGTTGGGGGTATAAAATACGATGTATACCTTTAGATAAGAGTATTACGGAGGTCTAATGTGTCTACTTTAGCTTAGAATGAGTGCGCCAGTTAACAGTTATTTTTCGTTTCTAGAAATAGTCAGTTCTTACAAATGAACTCAAGGCAGCAGGAAACCAAGAACTGTATTTTTGTGTAATGCAGTTTGTTACTAGATGTCGAGAAAAATACGTATAAAAATATGGCGCCCCACAATATGACAGTTAGTTTCCATTTAGCTGCACCATGGGTTAATTTATTCTCTAATTTACCTTTGCGAGAAATTGTACTTTTTATTTAATTAAAAAAAATCATTCAGTGGCGGCTCTCCTAACTCAGTCACATGGTATGGGAATAATTCCTTCGTTGCACATTATAAAATAAATAAAAAGGGTTTAAACGACTAGCAGATATATGACGAAACTAATCCCTGGACAAGGGGAACAAGAGGGACAAAGGACAAACACAAATCTCCAAACACAGTCGGTCGCGCACCAGTCACCTAGCAGTGTTTGGAGATTTGCGTTCGTCCTTTGTCCCTCTTGTTCCCTTGTCCAGGGATTAGTTTCGTCATTCTTGTCCCGCTCGCTTGCACCTTTGCATTTAATTGCATTATAATCATAGCAGATATATGAGCGAAATATCAAGAATAAAGAAAGAGCGCCACGAAATTTAAAGTATCCATGGTGAAATAATCTCCGTTATTTGGTTTGCGGAAACTACAGAAATTAAATACAACACTGTTTAATTAGACTCGTTCAACGCACAACTATACAAACACACACAGAAATATCTCCAGCGAAGAACTATAAAAATGCGGACTTCGGGACAGACAACTTTCCATTGCAACAACAGATCTGGATACATTCGATCAATTAGCAATGTTTGACCACGTTTGGACAGCGAAAGACCACCCAACCTTCAAAGCAAAACCGAATACGAGAGCTGCATTCCCTTCAAACTTTTTCCGCCTTCCATCAGCATTCGGAATTCGATTGGATGCTCTCAATTTTCGTATCTCCGTTTCATCGCCTCTAGTTTTCGTCGCTCTGACTCCGTCGACTGGGTCTGGCAGGATCCGCGGCTTCTCGTTTTCCCTTTTTGTTGTTTTTTTTTTTTCTTTTTGCGCATCGTACACTATACTCCGTTGCGGAGCGCAACGACAAATGAGGCGGCAGCGGCTTTTAGGAACAAACGACAATTACTGCCTCCAGCTAGAAAAGAAAAAAAAAGCTAGTTTCCCTCATTATTTGCGGGAATGAACTACCCTTTCCTGTGTTTCTTTTCCTCATCTTGGTGACGGCTCCGTTCTGATCCGTTCCTGTGGCTTTTTTTCCATTGCCTCGAGCAAATACACGGCGTGTCGGCTTTGTAAGCCACCGTCTGTGATCAGACGCCACCGCTCTTCATTTTTTTTTATATATATATAGTTTACATCTGTCTAGCGCGTAGGAGGGGCCACCGCGACCGCCTCCAGTGTATCGGGCATATTCCGAACACACTAGAAACTATTCCGTCTCCGAACTGAATCGTTTTTCTTTTTTTTTTTTTTGGTTTGATTTGTTCGTTTTACCGACGTAGTGAGAGAAACGACACAGATAAGAAGTATGAGGAATACGAGCGGTCGTCCGGTGTTCGCGCTTCCCTCTGGGCGACAGCGCGTCTGTCCTCGTTTCTTTATGTTGCTTATATTCGTCGCTCTTTCGGGCAGGAAGCCTAGCCGGTGAGGCTCTGGTAAACGGCTGCCATCAAAAATGAACATTAGAGATAAGGGTCTGCCAGCACTGCGGGGCCCGGCGACAGACAGGTGCGAAGGATAGCGGCGGGGCCCATTCCCGTGGAACGTGCATAGCTAAGCAGTGCAGCATCCCTGCCTGTTTTAATGGCCGTCTTGGCTTGTGCTGCGCCACTCGGCAAGCCCGTTCTCGTGCAAGCAAACGTGATACCTGGGCGAAATCAATAGAAAAAGCAAAAAACATGATCGAAGGCAATGAATTGGAAAGCAGTGAGCTTACATTCGGGAAGCTAGAGAAGAAAGAAAAAAAAAAGCGAAGAAATTACTGCGCGGCGTTATTGACATAATTAGTCTACTTATTATTATTTTCTTCTTCTGACACTGGGCAGACGCTGGAGTTTGTTGTTTGATACTTACCATGCATTTGCCGGTTCGGGGAAGAATTTCGTAACTTCGCAAGCCCAAACTTGCTCGAGAAGCAAAAAAAAAAAAAAAAAAATTGCGAGGAAATGGCAAGCACACGTAGATACGTTTCGGGGCCGCTGTACATGAACAACGTATCCATATCTAGGCTTCACTTCTTTTCTTTATAGCCCGTTCGTTTTACTTCATGAACATGGTAAAAAGGCAAACAAATGAGACGTTAATATTTAGACAGCGTGACGCTGGTCTGCCCTATTTACGGTGATATTGGTTCACGCTTAGGATGAGAAACGTAGACAGCGCAGTACGACTTCTAGCCTGAAGACTTTAAGATGCATCGCGACCGCACACCGGTATGATGCCCATACAGATCGAAACGGGCAGGGGTGGGGATATAACCCAAGATCGCTGGGTTTAATACTGCGATCCAAGAACAACGTGTCACTGTGGTGGCACTTTGTTCTAGTCTCACCGGTTCTAAATGTGCTTCAATTAATCGATTATCTTTAGTTGATTATAATCGATTAATTCGTCTCACATTAAGGTTGACAAAACGCTTAATATACTGCGCGGTTATAAACATTATATTATACGTTTGTGTTTGGATTTGTCTATATGGTTCTCAGCGATACGAAAGCTATGACGTTTTACTGACCCATTTTCATTCCATTTATTGCTTTGTTTGACATGCATCAAATGTCATGGCGTGATGGAAGAAGTAAAGAAGAGGGAAGAAAATAATGTGTTTACCTTCACATCAACCCGACGCTTCAGCTACTAAGTACTGTTTACAAAACAACGTTTCACGGAAACACTTAAGCTCCAGTCAGAATGCTTTACTGATCAATCCTTGTGATTGAAGTCTTGTCAGTGACTTTAATCATAAGTGTGCATGATACCAATTTCTAGGGACGGTTTGTTTGCCTTTTACTATGCAAACCGCATAAGCAAAGGAACTTATTTACGTTGGAAAACAACACGTCCTGCTGTGCTCTAGACACCACGCATCCCGAAGGAGTTGGTCTCGTTATTGACTAAGTTCAGGACGTTGAGTTTGACAACCTCATAGACAGGTTCGATTTTAACTTATCAATCGGTTATGGCTAGGCTAATTCATTCTTTTACAATCCTAGTGTGGATTCATCATCGCTAACTTTAGCGGTTCGGCATCTCGATGAGACAATGTAGTTTGGCTCGAATCGGAAACGTGAGCTTGCGCCTAGTCCCAAATGCAGTAGCACGACACGTCTACCGAGGCGTCTTTCTAAATGATGAAATATTTCATAAATATACGCGTTCTCCTTTCCTGAATATTTAATGAAATATTTCATAAATATACGCGTTCTCCTTAAAAAAAAAAAAAACAACGAAGCTTTTGTTTACAGCAAATCACATGGACGGCACGTATAGGCACATTGAACTCCCGAATTTAGGTCGTGTATATTATAATCTCGCTGCTTGAAGATGTATTGTGCACGTCAAGTTTGTGCAAGTTTAGGGATTTCGTCGTCTGTCCGGAATGTGAGCGTCTTTCTGACGCCATTCGACATCCTTGTGCGGGGATATGAGCCAAACAAAAAGCTGAATCCTAATGACAATAACGGAGCTCCGTGCGCATGGTTTCCTTGTGCGGGAAACCGAAGCGCTCGACCGATGCATTGAGAAAGTCAGAAGTGCGGTACGTTCTTTTCGTTCACTCTCGGCGAACGTAAAAAGAATAGAGAGTTTTAGGGAACCGGGTTTGCACACCCGATACAGTATGATGTGCCGTGTGGTACAAACTGCGCATGTGCGAGTCTTCTGCCGTAGCGCATGCGCACTTCGTAGCGGAGGGCCCATCGTATACCGTATCGGATGTGCAAAAACGCTTCCCTAAAACTCTCAAATATCTTCAAGGTATCACGAAACGCGTCGACCGTGTGCGCGACCGTGTGCGATGTGTGTGTGTGTGTGTGTGTGTGTGTGTGTGTGTGTGTGTGTGTGTGTGTGTGTGTGTGTGTGTGTGTGTGTGTCGTCGTCGTCGTACGCAGTTGGGAGTCTTGCGACGTGCTCTTTGGCGTCCACACGCTCTAGTTCGGAGTGGCTTTCTGCGTGCTGCTGCTTGCGCGAGTAGCCGATCCGATCGATATCGGCCGAGTACCACAGTCGGGCCCCAAAATTTGCGTTCGTCACATATCT
The DNA here is from genome assembly GCA_037355805.1 of Ixodes ricinus. NCBI lineage: Eukaryota > Metazoa > Arthropoda > Arachnida > Ixodida > Ixodidae > Ixodes > Ixodes ricinus. The sequence goes on along the minus strand of JAZHYW010026958.1, from coordinate 58,549 downwards.
CGTGCCTCGGATATAGCCAAGTGCCAAAGTGGACTATTTTGGGAAGGCCGCAGCGCCCCAATGTGTACCTTATCCGCGCCTTATTGATATAGCGGCGGTTTCTATGTGTGTGAGCGCTGCGTGTCGCGTCAATCTCTGCCAAGCGCGCTTGAGTTTTTTTGTTGGTTTTATTACTTTAGATATAAGTGGGGACTTTGAATGAACTGTGAAGAAAGAGAGACATGGAAGACTGGTAATCGAAATTCATAGTCGCCCGTCGCTGCAAAAAGAAAAAAAAAGAAAAAAAAGCCGGTGTTACGTTAAGTTATGTTTTTGAAGCAACCAAGTCCCGGAGGGCTTTTAACCACTTAGGATCCGGACATTACAATGGATGCTAATTAAACAGTGAGGTGACTTAACAAACAATTTAGGTTGCCTATTTATTTGCAGTCTTTCCGCTTCTCAGTACCTTTTCAGGTACCCTTTGAAATAGGGCCTATAGCGTTTTGACTTGAAGATTCTTCTGAAAATACTTTCCTAGCTCAATTCTGCAAAAGTAATTTGCGGCAGAACAGAGTCGCATTTTCTGATTACTGTATTGTCTTGCATGAGTCTATGAAAACCCTGCCTTCAATACCCAATTGCTCGTCTTCATTTGTCAGGCACAAATCGCACAAAGTTTACTTTCAAGCATAAGGCAGCATACTGTTACATTGTTATAAGGTCTGCACTAAGAAACAGTGCCAACGGGATGATTTTGATCCTTGGGTTTAACTCCAACTCACCGCCGCAGCGCGAGCTACGGCGCACTTTCGCCGTTGACTTGTCACGCTCTTCGTCTTCATCTACGTACGCATCGATGTCACAAACCACACCTGAAATCTCAGCCCGCACAAAAAGTTTGAAATCCGACTTATGGGTGTTTTGTTGGACGTTGTGGCGTAGGTTGCGAGCATTGGTACCTTTGGAAGGTGGCATCATCTCCGTCAATAGGTTGTTTTATCTCACCCTCAGCCTTGAGGTTGCGGATAAGATCAACTCCGGCAAGAAATGGACTATTCTGCGAAGTTTTCTGGAAACAGTTTAGGGACATGACATCTGTAACAAAACGATACGGCAACTTATTTTACCAATATTTTTTATACGCTAGCATGTTTACTTCTCCCATTCTGAGCAATGTGCCAGTGAACTGCTGCATTTTATCTACAGTGTGGTTCACTGATGCTCCAGACTGACGGAACGAATATAGATTTGTTTTTTCAGCAATCATTTTTTTGACACTTGTAATCGATTAAGCTTGTTTTCATATTATAGTGAGTGAGTTTTTGGCCGTCTTGGGTAAGTTACTTTTAAAAAGTAATTCGTTACAGTTACAGTTACTTTCAGAAAAAAGTAGCGAAGTTACCGTTACAGTTACCGCAACAAAAGAGTAACTCGTTACAGTTACAGTTACTTTTAAAAAGTAACGACGTTACTTTTCAGTTACTTTTCTATAACACACAAAATTAGGAAAAACTAGAAAACGTCCCTCACAAAGTTTTATTGCATAAAATGAAAAAAGTACGCTTTTACTTCATATTGTAACTTAGCAGCAGTTGCTTCTCGAAATTAGTGTTTGAAAGTTTCCACGCCAGAGTAGTGGCGCAAATCAAAATGCGAAACATGCGCAGTGCCCTCCGCGTGTATTGTTGTTTCACGGTTGATTCACCCGATTAAAAAGCGTTTGCACAGAAAAAAAAAACCACAACATAGATAGTGCTTCAAAACACTAAGATGTAAGTGTTCAGTCACAAAGTACAAGCGCGTGCGTAAAGATAACTAGATTTTTTTTATCAAATCTACACGTGGCTATATTCGGGTCGTGACTCGCGACAAAGCACGTATTCACAAGTTTGTGCAAGGCCAATTTGACACTCGAAATGTCGGAACAGACAATTTGGAAAGTGCAAGATGTAGCTAAATAGTACTCGTTCAGTGATATATTATTCATAAAAGCTGAAAAGTAACGACAAAAGTAACGTCGTTACTTTCATCGTTACCTCAGAAAAAAGTAATTCGTTACAGTTACAAGTTACATTTTTAAAAAGTAACTCGTTACAGTTACAAGTTACCAAAAAAGTAACGAAGTTACAGTAACGCGTTACTAGTAACGCGTTACTACTCAAGACTGGTTTTTGGTAGCATCAGGGCATGTGAAAACATTTTCAGAAGTACCCATGAGGCACCTCTTTTTGTGGACTCACGGGCAATTTTTAGAGTGCAAGAAACTCTTTTTGTTGCGGTGTAATTTCAAGGATTAAAGCGAGCGTTTTTATTCAATCTCTCCTTCGCGGAACTTGATGACGGAACTGGGGGATCGCAGTATCCCCCAGTGACGATAATTGAATGCGGCTCATAGATTGGATCCGACCATTGCGTGGGCGCTCAATTTGGGCTCGTGAAAATCGATAGCTCGAGAAGCATTCGGGTAGTGGCCCGTGTCCAATCGCTGCAATGACGACAATGGCCGAACCATAACGATGTCTGGAACTCAGCGCGTGTCCTGTACTTTGCCAACCCCAACGCGTGTCTATGATCAACATTGGCGACATATAATCGGCTCCAGATCATGTGGCCGCTTGTTCCGGCTGCGAGTTGAGGGGATGAACGCTGCTTGTTTTTTTGTTTTTTTCGGCGACTTTGATTGCGTGTGGGGGAAAACGAAAGGGTGTTTCACAGGTCATTATTGTCAGGGATCTGTTCTAAACGATATTTGCGCAAAGTACGCGGTATTTGCATTCTCCTTCTCTTTTTTTGTCGTCGTCTGTCATTACCTCAGTCTGGAGTTTTTCACTAAAATGTTTAATTACAAAAATCGTTGCATCGCCCTTTTAAGTACTTTGATCTTTTGCTTCGCTCTTTGGTGGAAAATACTCCTTGTCACCATCGCCAGTATTGCGTTCGCCGGATCTTGCATCAGAATTTGTCCCACTTTTTGAAACAGTCACCACACGCGCACCGCGTCAGGGTCAATACACAGAGCTACTAAAAACACACCCCGAAGACACCGGCCCACTGAAAACCAAAACTGACAACTATCCAGCGAATCAATAGATATTTGAACGCCTATTAACTCATCTGAATTTTGAAGCGGAACTGAACAGCTTTTAAATCCCAGTGCTTGTACCTCAAAGGATACGCATACTTATTGTGTGCACGTTCTCAACTTGCCTAAAGACAGAACAAAATATCTTTCGAAGCGTTCTATTCTGCCTCTGAAGTTTAGTTTAAAGATACGAAAATTATTTAAATGTAAAGTCCGCAATATTAAGACTGAATTTCTACATAACTTCGAAACAATAGGCCCGAGTTCGTAGTGCGGCGTGCTCGCGAAGATATTTGGGCGCCGCCATGCACACTGCATCTCTTCGAGACTCACTAGGGTAACCAAAACGAAATCAGATCGTTTATCTCCTGAAATACCTTGAACGCTTATGCTAACTTTTCCTCTAGATTTCGAGAAACTGTACGGCATAAGCAATGTATCCTGGATTACACTCTGTGTCTTAAACGGCACAGTGAATCCCTTCTGATTTAGTACTGATTCGAACGTGCAGAACGTCTCATTCTTATGCGCTGGTCATAAATCGATGCTGTTGGATCCGAAATTTACTGCCGTTCTTCTAGACGCTTCCACAAATTCTTTTGATTCGAAAATAAGCAGACGCCAGGGTATTTCTCAAACAGCGACAGGTGATGGTCGTCGACTTCTCACAAACACCGGTTTGACAAAAGCACGCCTAAATAAGAGATTTCATCCTGATTACCTTACAATCTATGGGAGCAACGAATGCTGCACCATTGAGATGAACTCGAGCAGCGCAGTGGTTTCGGTGATAATAAAAGTGGAACAAAACACACTACGCGAAGAAAATAAATAAAAAAAATTAAAAGAAAAGGAAGAACGGCGGGGAATTGGCTTTCGCTGTTCCCGAAATAGACAGTGCGAAATGTCAGTCGTATGTCCCCGACCGCTAATGCTTCCAGACTGCAGGACGGCTCGTTTGCTCGAGTCGAGAGCACAGCTTTTGTTTCCCCCGCGCTGTCCATCATGCGACTTGATGCCGCTCAAATTGAAGCTTCCCGAGACAGCGTAATGATAGGGGGTCGCTCGCGCTTGGCTTCGCTACATCCGGGCAAGTGTGCTCACCGCCGACGCCGACTCGCTCTCTTGCGGTGTGTCGGACAAGGTGATGCTCACGTCTCAGCCCAGTAGCGCTCTTTTTCAGTTGGCAGCATTTCCCAGAAAACATCTTTGCGTTCTTCACAACTTTGCACTTGAAGCGTTGAAAATGTCTCCTTTTTTTTTTGCCGTCTTTTTATAGAGCTTCGAGATGCAGTTCCATGTTTCTATTTCTGCTCTCGCAATATATAAGTAAAAAAAAAAAAGACAAAATACACAGAGGTTTAGACTCGGCTGTGAAGGGGCAACTCCGTTCAATTCCGAAGATTTCGGGATAATGAGTGATTTCGCATTCAAACGCACCAATAAGAGACACTACGTCAATTACTTCGCGAAAAATTGGATATATATTGTTAAATTTCATTTTAAACACGAGCAGAAACGAAATCGTAATATCGGCTCCGTCCGGCAACATTGGCCTCTGGCCGCCAAAAACATGGCTATCACGTGGTACGAGATATCACGTGATCCTCTACGCAACGATGGGCGAGATTGGTGCGGGCGTGTGCGAGGCGCAAGTGTCGTCTGCACCGCACCCTTCACCGCGTTTTGGTGTCTACAACATTCGACGACGGCTGAACAACTGTGTAATAAGTCTGCGCACGTAGTGTCCGTGGTGTGGACGAAACTCCGAGAGACAATAATCACAAACGGTGAGACGACGACGGCGGTTGTGACGCGGGAGTACGCCTAACGCGCCTGCGCGCTGCGCAGGCGCGTTACGCCAATCACATGGACACCGCTGAACGCGGAGAGGAAACGTTGCTTGTGTCATCCGTTACGCTTGCCCGAAGAAGTAAAAACAAGCAAATAGGGGCAATGGTGATGTCGTTTCGCTCAATGTTGGCTGCGCACTCGCCGTAGCCTTGACAGCACTGTTGGTTGCGCCTCAATTAGTCCGCTCGAGTCAGCTGATTTCAGCGACTTGGCGAGTTGCAAAGTTTGTCGGACCGTTTAAGAAACATCTAGACTAAACTAGGTCATAATATTTGACGCGTGGTCTTCCTCCGTGATACTGAGGAGGACTGCATTGTTATTTCAAAAACGAAAACGAAGCAGGGTCGCCCTTTAAGTTGAGTGTTACTTTTTCATAGCACAACATCGAGTGTGTCTTCGCTCTACATCATCGCCAGCACGTCACAATTTCCAACGATATTGGCACACATAATCGCACAAAACCGTAAAAACGACAGTTGCTCTCAGCTTGCATACGCAAGCTGAGAGCAACTGTCCTGCAAAGTAATAAGGGCAAGAACATTTTAAAGAGACCAAAACAATTGTGTTGCCTGTATGTTTAGACAGCCTTGATGTTTGTACCCCTCCACGGGTGACCTGTCTCTTAGCTGCAGATGAGAAATTTAGCCAGTACAGTACAACCGCTAATATGGTGCCTTCAACGTGCATCACGCAGTAGCGATTACACGAACGCGTGCCGGTACGAAACTCATCCTGATAGAAACGGGCGGGGGGCCCTGGGGATCGAACCCAGGAGGTTCTGCAACGCAAGCTTTCGATACACGCTCCGAGCTGAGACGCGTTAGCCCACTCGGCCACCGATACACCTTTCTTAAAGAGACAAGCTATGACTTACTTCTTACATAAACACACCAAAAACAATTACAGGGACACTGATATGCTCAGAAACACCTTAGTAGTTTCATTGTTCACCACAATCTAAATATTGCTAACGTAGTCAATGTTGCTATTTATACTTAGGGTTTCAATTATTAATTTCTGAATAATTCATACCAATGCTGTTTTTGATTCCTGCAATAAGGGCCCAACCGTGGAACTCGTTTAAACGCTTTGCAATTTTCGATTCTCACAGATGTCAAGTCACAGTTCTTGTGTGCTTTGATATTATCCAGCCATTGGTGCGAACCCTTTAAACCGGGTCACACATTACATTCCACGAGGGAAAGCCAGTATTTTTGTGTGTGTCTTTTTTCCGTCTCTTTCTATCTCGAGCTTCAGCAATAATGACAGTGTGTTGACTTTTTTTCTTGTCATCACTATTATTGATACTTTCGGACGTTCAAGTTGACCTTGAATTTGTTTTCATATTTGCTTGCCCTTGGAGTAGCCAAAACAAAAATGGGCTTGGGTCGATTCTTTCAGTCTAATATATTCTATTTAGCCGGGCCTATGACCGAAACCGAAACTTAACGTAAGCATTCTAACCTAGGCCAACCTCACTAAACCACCTTATTTCTCCTAACTGCAAATCGGCTGTATTTAAAATAAATATAGCTTAGCTTAAGTTAATAGTAGGTGAAAATGATCGAAACTATACATACTCACCTCCGGTATAATAACCTCAGGGGCCTCTGTAGAAATAGTTGATACAGTCGTGTATCGTTCACATGAAGCCCGTTAATATATATATATATATATATATATATATATATATATATATATATATATATACATACAATAAACAGAGAGAGCGAGAGGAGAGTAGATACGGTAGATATATGCATACACATAAACGTACCCGTGTATGTTTCATCAGTGCATCCTCCGATACACGCTACATCATGCCTTATATATATATATATATATATATATATATATATATATATATATATATATATATATATATATATATATATATGTATATATACACATATTTTCGAGGACTTACTGGGTAAATAGTAATACATGCTGTTTATTGTCTCCGTTAGTGACGGACAATCTCACACTATATAAGAAAACGGAGGTGTCCGCATTAACGAGGCATGACTGCATAAGAAATGAAATCATATACATCCGCCTAATGTACGCGTAGCTGTGTTTAACTTTAGCTCTAGTCTTATTTCCCTGCGATACGGGTAGGAAAAACAACATGATCACCGAATATTATTGCAATGTCGAATGACATTTTTCCTGAAGCATGTGCCGCACGTAACTACTCGCATCAACTCCGCAAAGAACGTGCCGGTGGCATCGATACTGTTGCAAGAACGTCGTTCAACCGACTTCTCACGGAAACTTGATGGGAACAAGACTGATTCTTCCTGATCATCTTAGCAGTTTTAGTTCTTTTTTTTCCTAAATTCTGCCATAGAATACTACTGAATGCCAGCATAATAAATAAATACATAGTAACAAATATAAATAACAACATTTCGTTTGCACCATTTTGTTATTACTAATTTATGTTGACGTTCTTCACTGCACCTCTGTCGTCGAGAACATGCACTTGGTTCGAGAGCGATTGCGAATAAGTTATTCCCTCGAACTCATTCCCTAAATAATGTTCTTTTCAGAGAAAGACATTAAATGTTAACGAGTGGCGGCGCAGTCAACGACATTCGGGAAGAATCTCCTTCGCTAAGGTTACATTATGTTTCCTCGTGTGAATACGCCTGACACAATGAGTCTTTCAAATGGAATGTAGCCATATGCCGAATTGAAAGAGCAAAGAATCAACTCGCGATCCAAACTCCGCACGCACTCGATTCGGTACGCGCTGGCTGCCGATTCTCTAAAAGACTTCGGTCTAAATGGCATTTTAAATGCTCGTGTGACAACGCCCAACTTTGCCTAGCCTGTCTAGCCGGGCACAAACAGAAGATCCGAACGAAACCATCGCCAGACTCCAACGAAGAGTAACGTAACATAAAGTAGGCTTAAGCTACCAGGTTGTGTGATTCGTGTATGGCCGGGGTTTAAGGGAAATGCAAGCGTCCGTTGACCACCACGGTTGCACAATGTCAGCTAGGTACCAACGCTGTTTATGTATTTGCGGGGCCCTTTAAACAAAGCGACTTTAAAACTGCCGGCGGGTTTGGAGCCGAGTTCCACGCCGCGTGACTTGGTTAGAAATGGCTTCTCGTCTGGACGGCTAAAATACTGCGCGTTTTGACGTGCTCCGAAAGTCGACGCTCCGGCATCGGCGCCTCACTTTAGGAAAATCAATCGACTATCCTGCCAGGCTGTTTCTTGGCGGCACACGGCAACACAAATGCAGAACCCCGAGTTTCAATCACGTTTGCGTTCGAATACGAATACGGAATGAGGTGGCGTTTCTCCGCCCGCTCTACGCCGTGGAGTGCATTCACGTATTGACTCACGGCGGAGGAAACATTGGCCGACGAGCGAGAACGCTCGCTGGTCTATACGCTTTGGAATCGTAACCCCTGGGCTTAAAACTGGCGGATTTGACTGTCTTTGTTGATGTCGGCGACCAGATATCTCCTTCGCTGAACGCGGAGCAGCTGGGTTTGGTCGTCATGAAAGGACTAGGAGCATCCCATTTTGGGTCGTTTTTTTTTTCTTCCTTACTCCATATGATGCGTATGGGATCACTAACAATGGAGCACAACGTTGAATGCACCACAGAGCGGTAAATACGCTATTATCGCGTTATGTTCAATCAGTGGTTTTGGCTTTGAGTACTGCGAGCTGGGATATGGGAATGACGTCACAGATTAAGAAGTGAAACTATTACCGCGGTCACGTGGGCCCGAAGGTAATGCCGTACCCCACTAAACTAATATCAAACATTTGAAGGCCTCAGTCCTGACAAGAACACACGGAGAGCTAAATGAGCATGTCCTACCCTATGTATTTGTCACGCATGAAGACAAACCTTATATTGGGCTTCCAAGCAGGGCAGAAAATAATCGAATCGTAATTTAAATTACCGATTTTATATGTGACATATCAAACCTTTCCAGGAAAAAATAATCGCGAAAATACTTTTTTTATTTACAGTTTGTCAATCAATTAATGCTTTCCACGAGCATTTGCCGATAGAAGACTCCCAAACTGTGTGAATATCAATTGCTGGACTAGTTGGTTAAACATCGTGTATGCAATAGCGCAAGAGGACAAGGACATAAGGACTGACGCAAGTGCTTGTCCTGTCCCTTTCACGTCCATGTTCTCTTCCGCTGTTGTATATATGATCTCAAACTGTGCTCGAGTTCAAAGGCCAGAATTCAACGCCGTCTAAGCATTTTTTTTTCTGCTTTTTTTTGTGCTGCTAGCGGCCGCTAATATTTAGTCCGGAGCCGGTCGAAGTGCACGAAGACGGAGAAAACAATTTGCTTCGAAGTCTTCAAGAGAAGCAGTGACAAATGTACGGATACTGTTCCACGAGGTTTCTGTATCTAAACTGCAATGTGAGTCTTGTTTTGATTATCTAACGTATTACCACAAATAAAGCTCCTTCACTAACAAAAAAATATAAAGATGCTTTTTTGTTGTGATCAGAAAAAAGCATAGCGTGATAATGATCAAGGGCGAAAAACGTTTTTAATTGAAACTCTTCTTTACGATATATTAACATTAGAGATAATTATTTTCCACACTGCATGCTTTCAGTAATCTAGAAGATTGCGCATCCAATCTGCCATGTTTAAAAAGATATCTACCAAAAAGGTAAAATTTGTTCTATAAACTAAGTGAAGTCGTTATAAATCGGATTTAAATCAAATAAATCTAAATTATTTACTTGAAAAAAAATTTTTTCTCACCCTGCTGGTCAGTAACATTGAATTATATTTACCATGCCACTCAACGGAATTCAATTAGATAGTTAAAATAGAAGACGGAAAACATTAAATGTTGCAGGCTGCCAATGGAAAAAAAGTGTAACCAGATAAGAGCGTTAGACCCATCGAAAAGTAAAAGAAAATGTGACAACATTTACCTATGCCCGAAGTTCCTAAACCATCTCTAAATATCTTAGAGAACGCGTGCTGGGATTTGACATCACTCATATCGGCACTCAGCAAGACACTCGTCTTTTGCGATTCACGCTGTTTCGGAGATTATAGTTAATCTGACCGCAGCCAGGCATTACTAGCGCATTGGTAACTATATTACGTCAAAGAAGGAAGTGCAATGTGTTGGAACCTCGCCCGGGACGCTCAGCCCCAACTCGTTCCCATTTCCGGGATTCCGCCACGAAGGACTCGACCCAAGGTAAGGCAGCGTCCCGGCGACCCCTGGACAAGGGGCGCTGGGGAAAGGTAGGGAAAAAGGGATGAGCCGCATGCATCCATTCATCCACCCACCCACCCATCCGAGGGGCGGGCGAGTGAGGACAGGAGACGTTGGAACTTGGCGTGCAGAGAGGACGGACGCTACGGGAAGGAACGACATGACAGCACCACGAGGCGTCGTTCAGATGTAGATATAGAGTTCTCTTTGAGCCCCGTGGGATTGTTGGTGTCCCTAACCGGGGAGGGGGAACCCACAAGCATAAAGAACACAGCCTCGCGCGAAACAACGTCGATATCGCGGCTGAATGGCGGCGCCCAGCACGAACGCATTCGAAAAAAAACCTCGCTCTGTCCAAACGAAAGCGGAACGAATTCATTCGCCCAAAGAGGCACCTAATATGCATCCGGTCGGCGCAGAAAAAGTACGGACCAGATGCAAGACGAGCGTCGGAACACAGCTCGTCCAACGCCGGCTCGGTCTGCTTGCGTGGCGTTTCGCCGCCCTCTTAGACGAAACAGCCGAAGATGTAGGAACAGTATTGACCGTATGTTATCTCTGGAGTCCCAGGCTAGCCTTGACGTCCGCGCATCAATTGGCCTGCCTTATTGAATCGGACCGGGCGGAGGGCCCAAGGGGATCGGCAGCATCGGCTCCCTGCCTCCTCCTCTTGCGGAGCACTTTTGTCGCTAGACTGGACAAGAATTTAATAACGGTGTCGCCGGTTTACACGACGCTGCTGTCAGGCGCGTCGAGATTCGGGGCTCGGCGCTTTAACGCGGCCACGTCCGACAGGGCGCGTTCGCCCCTTCTGAATCGGCGATATGTGCCCCACGCTTTCTGCAGGCCACTGTCCGAGTTGGGCTCGTCGCCTGATGCCAAGCTTGCGGGATCGCTATTGACGAAACATGAGTTTACGGCTCGCCTCGTGGGATTGTCTATCGCCAGGATTGAAGCGGATAGTGGTTTCAGTTGACCTCCGCGTTTAACGGATGAGTGTTTGGCGGAGACATTGAACAAAGTTTGCGGGATTGTTCTCACCCTTTTTCCTTCTTGTTTTAATAAGTTTTTCTTCAAAATTGTTTTCTTTTTCAACTGTTTGCGTTTTTTTGCTTACTTTCCGGTTAATCGAAAAAAAAGAAGAAAAAGCCAACAACGGGATCTTCAATTACGAAAGTGGGGCCAGCTAGTATCTTGTCGCAATCCATTAGACGATGGAAATTCAAAAATACGCTTCAATTTTGCGCCATTGTCGAGGGTCGCGGAGTGAAATTAAGATAAACGTAAGAAAACGTCTAGTTTTCTTTCTAACCTTGAACGGAAATCGCGATTTTTTTTTGTTCATTACATATGCGTGCAGCGAACTTTGACTCCGTGGATCATTCGATAAATATTCTTCATATGGGGCAATTTAACCATAAAAAAAGAAAGCAAAAAGGGGGGGGGGCTATCTGTTATGTGCAGCTGTTGCTATGACGGGCACTTGCGAAAAGATTGCAGATATGCCCTCAAAAATAAGAGGAACTATGCTTTTTTCGTTTGCGAGAATTTTTTTTTTTATTCATTTCTTTTCTGGGGTGGGAAGAGGGGGAGGGAGGAGGGGTTGATCCGCGTGCATTTACTTTCGCGATTTAAGCAGGTGTAATAAACGCAGTGTAACGCTCCAGATTGTTTTTTCAAGTCCTTAAAAATCGCAAAAAAGAAAGAAAAAGAAAACCTAGGTTGATTAAGTTGGCCCTCCTCCATTCATTGAAAAATATTTTTAAGACTCGACAAAAAAATAAATAGTCAAGAGCTTAAGCGGGGGAAAGGTTCACCAGCATCCGGCTATCAATCAAGACGGTTTCGTGCGGCTTTCTGGTGGGTCCTTCGCTCATAAATTTGCCGTTGTTTTGTAGGCACCGCGACACTTTGAAACATACAACTGAGCGGACTAAACTTTAATGTCGGGGTTGGTTTAAACCCTTTGAAATTCTAAGAAAAAATAAAAAAAGAAGCCATGAAGCAACGATTTGGAAGGAGTTTAGAGGTTTTAGTCGAGACCGCAGTGCGATAAAGTGAAACTGTTCAAAGACATAAAGTTGATACATGCTTCTTCTTGATCCGGCAAAATGCAAATTTTCTTCGAGACAGTAAAATGCGCTCATAACGAAAAGGAATATCTCCAAAATTTTTAAAGTGATCCATACATTATCTAAGCAGAGCGCCGAAACATAATGCAGTGCGAACCACAATGTTTTTTTTTCTCTTGTGTGTGTGTGTGTGTGTGCGTGTGTAAGGGGGGGGGGGGGTTAAAGGGTGAATGCATGGGCAAGAAGACTAATGCTAATCGCAGCCTGTATTCGTTTCACACTAAGTCGGAACGCAGCCGGCGCGACGAGCCGATGGTGCCAGTCGAGCAGCAGCAAAAGTGCTACGTCACGGCGTTTATTATCTTTCCATGTATGTGCGATCATTGGTCACACCAATCAAGCGCGATGAATGCGCAGTGACATTGCACTTTTCGTATGTGTTCACGTCTATGTAAAGCTTCTAGCCTTTGACTGTGCTTTGATTTACTGTGAAACAAAGAGTAAAACCGTAAACTTAATTTGTATGACTCGTCCTTCGCCGAGCTCTGTAACTAGATTGCAGTGACTGGTTCCCTGAGCGCTCTACGGAAAATTAGGCGCACAGGTATTTTGAGCAGGCACCTAGTATGATTGATTATGAGAATAAAAACTTACAGAAAAAGAAAAGAAAAAGGAACCCTTTTTATAGAAGTACAAGAAATTAGCGCAAATGGCATTGGTTACATTGGGTCAAGGTCTGAGGATGAAACGATAAGACCCGTTCGATAGTGCTGCTCATTATGCGGGGGCTTCGAAACACTATACGTTCAGGATGTCTGATAGAAATTACGTGTACCTTGATCCGATGAGCGTGAACACGGTTGTGCGGTAAACATGACCTAGTTCTCTCTTTCTCCTGCAAAATGCAGACCAAGCGAAGCCAATCCGCCCATCGCAACGATGCCAAGGCTGCAGACGTAGCGAGGCTCGAAGTCCTCATCTATATGGCCGCCGAAGATCCAAAACTGCATCAGCCGCACGACTTGACTTCGAGTAAACACGAATATTTCTGGCGCTATCTCGTCGTTAAAAAGACGTCTCCTTTCTCGCGCCGACAAGTCTAACCCGGAGGCGCGAAGTGACCGGCAAACAAAATAGCAACGAAACACGCACAAAACCGACGGCGCACAGATATGACCATCGCTGCCGTCCCAACTATCGAACGAAAGCTCTCGCGAAAATCATTTTCGCGTTGTTTTCGACTTTTCCTTTTTGGTCGACAGTTTTTTTGTTTTTGATCGGCGCCTTTTGGATATATCTGTTTTATCTCCCTGACAGGACCGGGTTTCAACGGCGGCTGTTTGCGCTCAGCCGCGGAAACTTTGGGCAAGGGGCCGAACGAGCAAAACGTGCGTTTGCATACGGCGGGGAAGCGCCTCATCTCTCGGCGATCTTGGAAACTTCAAAGCACTGTTTGGTTACGTTATTGAATTTTCATACTTGGCTCAAGAGTAAAGTTGCCATTGCTTTCTTATTACGGACATTGCCTCTTACTTATATTACTTTTTTTTTTAAAGATTGTTTTTGCCGTTTCAGGGGTGGCGTACTGCGTTGTCGTCCCTTCCTCTCTTTCTTGCCTCGGTGAAGCCCTATAGAGTGCGGTAATTGTTTCTTGAATCAAGGCGAATGAGAGCTACATGAGAAAGAAAGGATGGGCTTTTTCTTTTTTTAATGGCCGAAGAAGCGTGCCGCAGACAGTACTTTTTAGTTGTGGGTTGGTAGCTAGTAGACGCTATCTATAATCTATTACCTACGGTCGCCGATCACATGAGCTGGCGGAGTGGAGGAAACCCCGCATGAGATGCTTTGAGTGCTGCCGTGCTTTCGGAGCCGGGTTACTGGAACCGTTCCATCTCGTTATTAAAAAAATAGACGAATGTGTTCTTTTTTTTTTTCACTATACGTTGAGGAAATATACGCACCAGGCCATTTACGACTATGCCTTTAACTGTTGGTATCGAGTGTAAAAGGTTTATATAAATTGTGAATTCTCTGAGATGTGTTTAAGTAAGTCTTCATTGGACGTCTTAATGACACTGAAACTTCAAACCATTTCATTTCATTTCATTAATTGTACCCTCAGGGCCCGAAGGCATTACATATGGGGAGAGTAATTAGAAGGTTTAAAGCAGCAAACAAAATATATATTAGATACACTCAACAAGATCGTATAGTAATGTCACTTGCAAAGAAGTTCGAGTCCGTGATAATGACGATTGACCCGGGAAGGTGGTTTCATTCCTGGGATGTACGACGGACGGAAGATGAATGGAACGCTGTCGTAATAGAATTCGGTTTGCTTACCTTATGTTGATAATCTAAACGAGAGTGAACGAGAAACAGGCTGGGTGTTTAGTTTGTCGCTTACGAGGGAGTTAGGCTGAAAAATGTTATAAAATAAAGACGATACATTTTTCGACTTTTTCCAATGCCCGAAGGTGTCGATTGTAATCCGCCGTGCTGCAGGTTCGTGCTTTAGGAAGCGAAAAATGGCGATATTCTCCCAGCGTTTACCTCTTCAATAACAAAATATGTCGGTTTCCGTAACCCGGTGTTCCCGAGGCGCAGTAGGGATCGAGTCCCTCAGCGGATGTGCTTTCGGTCCGGAGAACGTTACACCGTGATAGCTCGTTTGTCCGGCGACATACACGTTGATCGTTGTGAAACCGAGTCACGGAGTAACTACAAGGAACAGCCAAAGCGAAACTGTCGGAACTGTAGGTGACAGCTTCGAACTAAAAACGACCTTCCTTTTTCTTCGCTACTCCAGCAAAAGCTAACTCTATACTCAACACTACATACTGATGCACAGTAGGATTTGATGCTAGGCAGCAGCAACATAGAGGGCCGCACACTTGCTCCATCTGCCAAAGAGCCAACATGACCGTCTCTCGTTCAAATAACCCCTCGGGTTTCTGGACGGTAGGTGATGCTAAACAAGCACACTAATACAGCCATACATCCTCTGGTGCGACTGCTCTCCGATGGTGCTTCTACTTTACGCACACGATAAGATTTCCCACGAACCCCAGGCACCATCGAATGCGGAACACTCGAGCAGGTGGTAAGCAAAGACAACAAAAAAGAGCCTCTTGGCGTTGCACCGTAAGTCAGAGCAAAATCAAAGCTGGGAGATATACAAACACAAACGCACAGACTAAAAGCTGAAGGTCATGGCGCATTTATTGCGCTCAAATGGTTTAGACGAGTGATGAATCAACAAAGCCGATTAATACCGCGACGTTGCGCTTTATTGCTTTTTATTGATTTTGATTGACCCATTGGCTCGCAGCGTCATGTGCGTACTAATAGTACAGCCTCCCGATTTTTTAACAGTATCGCGCGAACGCCAACCGGCCGATAGATCAGCGCCTTATCGCCGCGGCGTGAAAGAGCAAGTCAGCGGGACTACGCGCGTGCGGCAGAAGGCACACGCCTAGCCTCGCTGACTTGCTGTTTCATGCCGCGACAGGGCGCTGATCTTCCGGCCGGTCATCGTTCGTGCGATATTGTTAAAAAATCGGGAGGCTGTACGTGAAACGAAGTATAAGCCAAAATGCACGAAATGCGGGATAAAACCAAATCTTTTCCCGATTAAAAAAAAATCACGAAATAACTATGACAAATCGAAACACGAAGTCGTGGCATTACATAAATCGACTCACCCATATTTGTTTTTGGGACACACTTGTTCGAAAATGCCTGTTTCGCCATAGTGTGAATGAAGAAGAAAGCGTGGAAAGACAAACTGAACACGTCATTATGTGCGTTCACCGAGAGCACAACTAAATTGAGCGCGTGTCACAAACACCACATTTGTAGACACGCGCCACCTCAAACACCCATCGGTCAACAGTCTTTCATTTGCATGGTCACAAAACGCGACCACGTATACGCCCCCACACGTCGTAAAATTGAGCCCTCTGTGCGGTGAGCAGGACCCGGAAAACACACGAAACACGAAGCAAACCAGCTTCCGGTGCATGCGAGGAAGTAATCTAGTGCCTGCTTGTGCCAGCGCGGTGTTGTCGGCCGCTGCACGCATGGGGCCCAGTTAGGGTACGGGCCGGTCGCAGACCGCTTGTGTACGCTGGCTTCCAAGTGGGCACCCGGGTCGATCTGCCTGAGCGTATGGTCGCGGACGTCGATCGTGGAACGGGCGCGCGCGCGCCTCCTCTATATAAAGCTACAAGTGGCCCCTGTTGTAGGGCCATTCTGAAGCGACCCTGACGAACATTGATCGCACGACGGCACGCGAGCGTGCTGCGCACTCGGCCGGCCCGCAAGCTGCGCCCAACGACGGGACGCTGCTTGGGATGAGCACCCACTTCGCTCTCCTTGAAATAGCGCCAGCCTGCACGACGAGACACGGTGAAGGTTTGCTGCAACCGAGAGTGTACTAAAGGGTAGAGGGCTTAATCAGGCGTGCCTTGCGATGGGCTATTTTTGTTGTTGTTGTTTTATCTGCGAAGGCGCGTCGAGAGCGAGCGTGCACAGTGTTCGTCGCGCAGCAACCAAGTTTCTGCACGGGCGAGAAGTACCAATGTTGCAACCTCGACAGAAACTACGGGAGAAAACGTTCGACGAAGAAGCAGGTGCCTTATCGAGCGGCTGCTACCTGAGCCTGTCGGAACTTTGGCGGTTCCAATTCTTGGTGGTACGTGAAGAGTGGTGGAAACAAGGGCTGAACCCTTTGCTCTAAAGTCGCAGCCACACTACCCATTCATGATTCATAAGTAAGACCTCTGGCAATGTCTGTGGAGTGTCTTTTGTACGACGTATTATGAGTTTGACCGCGGCTTAAACACTTATCCTTGAATAGAAGTTCATATTTTACTCACCTACGGTGGACGTTCTAAACTGAACAATTAAAGTTTGCAAGTGAAAGCATCGAAGTGCTTAAATCAGCAAATATCTTTATGGAACATTCCAGTGAAATGTGTGTGACGACAACAAAGATTGTCGAGTGTCAGTACAGACCATCGCTTATTTACCCGGCAATGAACGTTTCACGGAATAATCAAATATTAAAAGTGATAGTCTATTTATTCGTTAGTTGCGCTATATAGAGGAAGTAGTAGCGAATAGTTGACAGAAATATTAAAGGCTCACTGTCCTAAAATAGCCATCCCTAGTTAAGCAGTTAAACAATGAGACGATCCACAAATTCACAAATATTACCAACTATCTCTCAGAACACTTCAGTATCAGGGAGCATAAAAAAAGAAGACGAACAGGCTTTCGCTTGTTTCTTTAATGCTGCCGAAGTCCCTGGTGATCTGCCAGCTTTATAGTTCACAAACCGCGTGTTTTATTTTCAGCATTGCAGCGAACATATCTGTCCTATTCCGTGAGGAAATATCTGCCCTTGTAACGTAGTATGTCAGACAACAAAATTCCCGAGCAAAATGCTGTCTAAAGAAACGAGCGGAAGACAAAAGGACCCAACGGTGCAGATACAGTCCACAAACAATGTAGCGAGTGCAGCTAACCTTTCGCCCCTTGTTTATTTGCTACCCTGTGTATCGATGGGCAGTGTTGAATTTCAATAATCCTCTTAGAAGCTGTTTTTTTTATCATGCATCGCTATTAACGTCAGCAGCTTTGTCTCGCATAAGCTGATTACTGTAGCTCTTTTAGAATCGTGCTTTATTCGATTAGTCTGCTTCGCTGTACTAACTATTACTTTCACTTGCATTCATTGCATGGGAGTTAATCCGTTTGCTGCGCCCGATTTATTGGTCATATAGAGTCTCCTTAGAAAGATGTTGTCAGACACTTTGGGAGTGAGTCTTTCTAGAACAATATAGAAGTGATGAAAATCTTGCTTACACACATTCACTACCTGAGAGAAGACCAAAGCGCATAGTATTGTTTTCTCTCAAGATGACTAATGAATTTGTTCGCGGTCTCTTTTTGTTTAAGTTTCCGGTCTAGCGATGCTAAGGCCCTTTTATCTCCTCCACGCTTCACAGACATCTGGAGACTTTATTATTATATACTCCGACTGACGCAAAGGGATGTTTCATCGTGTTTTCTCACACATGAAATCTAAAAAAGCAAAACAAAAACAACTGAAAAATGGCTTTTGGGGATCGTCCTTCAGAACGAACTTCTGCGGATGAATAATTAGAAAATAAAAGAAAGCGGTCACGCTGGTTTACATTTCATGCTGCCTTCTTTCCTGTCACTTTCGCGTAATTCTCGAAAAAAACAAAGGTACTTTATTTTTTATTTTTATTTTTTGCCTGTGTAGGGTCATGTTTTGGTTAGTTATTTAGAACATTAGACTGCGTGTTTGCCTCTTTTGAGTAACTTCTAAGGTTGTTTTTATTTGTCTTCAGTTTTTTTTTAATTTTAAACATAGACCTGTTGTTATTTTCTTATAGGTTTAATTTTGATGGGTAACAAGCTCATCGCTGTACGCAAAAAGAAAAAAAAAGCTCAGCATGAGCGAGAAAGGTCATGTTTGCATGTTGAAACATCGCAGACTCGATTTACTTGTAGAAGGATCTTGAAATTGCATTTGCTTCCTTCTATATTTAAAATATAAAGGTCGAAGCGTGTGAGCTGATTACGTCCAAGGAGTAATTGCATTTTTAGTGACCTTGATAAAAGTTTGAAGGATGCGCTCGCTAACATCCGCCAGTTTATAAACGCCTTTCTGGAAATAAACTCTCTTCTCCTTGTTTCGGCTGTAATGCCGGAAATGAATGCTTTTTCTAACTACTTTTGATAAAATAATTTGTTTCTTCCTAGATTTCTGTTGAACTGCATCATTAACGTTTATTTCAAGTGCTAATTACCATTAAATGATGGCTTGTCACTATGTTAGCTTTTAGTATGAATAACCCTCGTGACCCTCGTGAGGTTAACTCTCATAACCCTCGTGACCCTCGTGAGGGTAACTCTGGTGACCCTCGTGACCCTCATGAGCGTAACCCTTTTAAAGGGTAACTAATCCTCGTAACCCTCGTGAGGGTTACGAGGGTTACCAGGGTTACTCGAACGAGGGTTACGAGGGTAGCCCTCGTGATCATCGTGAGGGTAACCCTCGTAAAAGTAACCCTCGTAACCCTCGTAACCCTCACGAGGGTTACACGCGGCTACGCCGACGGCGACGGCGACGCCGCTCAAGCCGGAAACGGGCGCCTAAGAGCTGCGCTCTAAAACGTATGTGCAGAACAAGTCGTCTGCTTCTTCGCGGGAGTTGAAGTGACGTCAGAACGACGCCGAGCTCTGATTGGCTTTGATTGAAAGGATAGTGGGTAGACCTCAAGGCATCTAGCATTGAGGTCTACCCACTATCCTTTCAATTAAAGCCAATCAGAGCTCGGCGTCGTTCTGACGTCACCGCAACTCCTGTGGAAGAAGCAGACGAACTTGCGCTCGGTATGAATGCAATGCTTTCATTGCATGCCATAATTTAGGAAGTTTAAAAAGGCAGCTTACTTCGTAATATGATCGTGTCCGGATTAAAATTTCAGTTATAGTTAGTTTGATGGAGGCTGCCTTGAACGATAATGTCTGATCACAAGAGAATAGAAGACAATGATAATAATTCGTGTAAGTAATTTAACTAGTTTAATATCTTTCAGGGAAATACATCATTGCAAAGTAAATAAAAAACATTAAAAAAAATATGGAGCTTGAAAAAGTTCCTTCTAAAAGAACTCTTGCCCTAGATAATCTGTAATTTTTTTCGTCAAGTTCTTACCCTCAAAATCGAAAAGTACTATTAAAAATATATTCTTCTAGCATTAATCAAAGCCCAACAGCACTGTCTACCGTGTTTCTAACAACGAATGACAAATATCAAACTCTATATATTGCACAGAATTGCTTAGATTTGTATACGTTGCATATAGTATGAGCAAACTATATTGCATGCAAATGCATTTTTCTTTGTACTCTATTTACACATATGATCGTATTTCAGTATTATTAGAATAAATATTGTTGTCCCAACTGTTTTCTCGTGGTCTGCAGAAATAATAATTTTGTCTGAGAAGGCATATTTTGGTTTTGTATTCGATAATTTTCTTCTTCTTTTAAGTGAGCAACTTACAAACGACGAAACATGACGTCTTCAGCGTCTGCGGAGTCCCCATACGTATAATTGTTGTTGCCTCTTCCACTTTTTTATTTTTATTGTTATATTATGTCACTATGCAGCGATTCCGACAATCGAAAATTTCTTTGACTTGCGTCTTTCTAACTGAAGGCTTTCAAGACACAAGTTTAGTTGCATATATATAGCCTTTTAAGAGCACGCGAGTTATGCAGATGTTTGTTTCACTAGATAATTCCTATTGTGCACTTCGTTTAGTGCATGAAGTTTCAGTTTGCGTTGATTAAAATCATAAAGAAGCGCCGGAGTTTACGGACATTGTAAACATAGACAATGAAGACGAGATAAAAGTTTGGAAATATTAACTTCACAAGCGAGAAACAGCTTCTCCCTAAATGCAGAAAGCAAACTACCGACTTATAAAAAGCGAACTTCCAAGTACTTTACCGATGTTTATTAACGTTGTTATTGATGTATCTCCGCCATTTACGCTTTAGTTTTTAATTGAGCCGTCAGTTCACATGTGACACTTATGGACCCTTCTCGCATTGCTTTCAAAAGCCGATAGAGAAAGACGTGAACTGCAGAGTTCTTGGTACGGTCTGAAGAGGGTAGAGCACGACTTGACCAGAGGTCAGTAGCCCTGATCTTTAAAGCTTTTCCCTAATGAAGGTCATCCAGTCTTTTCCTAGAGTAGGAACGAAGATAGGACTTTCATTTCATGATACATAAAAAAAGCGGACAAAGAAAAATGTGCTTCCTCATTAAAGACACAGCTGAAGCACTACCCCCAAGTCGAACTTCAGGTGAACCGAAAAAAAGAACTGCGACCAAACCATTCTACTCTCTAATCTGATGCTTCTTTCTGAGAAACCGATGGCACTTACTTAACTACGTCTCGCAAAGCGAGGGCCTGCACGCTCTTTGCCACAAAACGCAAGCTCCAGCCTCTACGTATAACGCGGTCGTGGGAGCAGATATAGCTCCAACGCACGCACTCGAGTGTCGTAACCTTCGACGTCGTACACAAAGCGGAGGTCTCCCCGAATCGCACAGCCACGTTCGCTCTCGAAAATGCGTTCTCAAAGACGGTCGATCTTTTTTTAATAACTCCCCGCACGGTTCGGGGAGATCTCCGAGGAAGTGCGGCGAACCACGGAACCTCGGCCAGTGGGAGCGCTGCAGGTATAGCGGCACGTCACAACTTCGGAGCGCCACGCGCCGAATTTGGAGACGACGGGAGCTATTTTGGGTGAAGTCGGAAATCGGCCCATCTGGAGCTTGCCGAGCGACATCGATGAAGCCTCGCAACGGAAACAACGCGCGCAGACTTCCATTTCAAGTGTATTTTGGGTTTTCAGCTCCTGGAAGATATTTGGGGGAGGTATGTGCGTCCATAATGCGTGCAGGAGGCAGTTATCGCGGGCTACCGTGTGCATTAAGGCTGGGTTTATCGACGCCGGCATCGTGTGAATTGCGCAAACTGTCTCTGTGTTTGTTCGGTTCTCTCCTGACGTAACTGGTGCCAGTGTCTGAACCTCTCCGTGACGTGTGCACTGCGTACAGTCCCTCTTAGCATGCACTCTTTTCAGAAACGTGTGCGTGCAGATTCGTTTAGCTACATTCACAGAAGCTTCTAAGCGTACACTCCCTCTCTATTACCCTGTAATACGAATAGTATATCTTTCCTCGATCGGTGTAGTCAGTTAAATTAAATACGTCAACATCCGTTACAAGTAATACAAAAAGAAAGCCTGTGAGAAGAGCGAGCCCGAATGGACGTGACATCTCAGTGGCAAAACCTGCATCAATCTCCTTTGCCACGAAAGCCGCGGCCCCACCGCTAAAACGTCGTACCAAAGTCAGTGTGCAGACACTGTCTGTTATTGTTGAAAATTTTGCTTACTGACGAGCAGTGCGACGGCAGCTTTAGGACTGAGTACCATGAGAACATGATACCTCTTCTCACTCTTAACTGTATAAACTGACTAAAAGAAAAGAACAATGATCGGTTTTCAGAGTCTATTATCGCGAAACAGTAAACGCTCAGATATTCTCTGGCGTGTAGAACGACTGAAAATGGCAATGTGACTGACAGAGATCGTCAAAATCGCACGTAATCTAAAGTAAAATTTCTTCCGCCTTAAGAAAAAAAAAAAGAAAAAAAGGGAGGAAATAAAAACAGTCGTGGAGCTCATTTTATGCCTGCAGATTGGGTCATAACACTGAGCGTTTCTACGATGAAAGTGCATGGGCTGCGATTATACGTGACGTGAGCTGGCACGATGTGTTGCAGAATACCGCACTGGCAAACTTCAGCGGGTGCCAACGGAAACTCATTATAAGCTACACGAAGTCATGCGCCTGGATGCTTATTCGGGACGCAATACCTTCCCCATCCCCTCTCCCTTCTTCCATTCCCCGTGACGGCTTGTTCGGCTGAATATTAAAGGATACGAGGGGTCATTCACCTTTAATTTGTCACTGAGATAGGGCGCGCCGCCGAGAATGGCCGCGGAAGAAAATATAGTCACCCGCAGTAGAAAAGTGCAACGGCGGTAGTTTGTTTTCTTTCTATTCACTTGCCTGTCTTTATTTTATTTGTTTAAAAGGCATATAGCTCTTTCTAGATTTCCGGAGTTACACCCGAATTAAAGACTTTATTTAGTGCTGCGCGCAAGCCTGTTAAAAAACAAAAAAAAGAACGAGTTTTTGGTACGCGATTAGAAACGGTCTTTCGTTGGTGTTTTCTGTGTACGTGCACAACACGTCTCCTACGACAGGCCGTAAGATCGACGCCAGAGCAGTTGACCCTGCGGAGGGTAGGACACTCCAAGAATGCGAATCGGTGACCATGGCCGCCACGTTCCGTGGCCATTTCTCAACACCAAACTCTCCGTGCCACGCCGAGATGTACGACGCCCCGGTCGTCCCCGCGGTCTCCATCGGTCGTCGTATACCACTCGGCGAAATGTTCTTCTCTCGCTACACGCTGTGGTTCGTCGAACGATTGCTTGCCCCGTCCTTTTTTGGAAAATGTATCACGTCTGCACTTTGAGGCAGAAGGCCAAGACAAAAAAGCGCTGGCTGCGAAGAGCTTGCCAGGGCCGGGGACCGCAGGCCACCCCGAGGCTCGAGACTTGCGTCGCCGCTGCTTCGTGATCTGAGACACGCTGTATTTCCTTTGTTCCATTCACTCGACACGTCTCCGTGTTGGTGCTGCGTAACGCTACCTCTGTAGACATTCTATTCTTTGGGAATTTAGAGAGGCAGGGAACTGGAGAAACAGACTGGGCTAAACTGACCCGCATTGCATCCTACTACCTACAAAAAAAAAAAACAACAACATGTATATATATATATATATGGTGTTTTTTTCTTTTCAAGCCTTTACAGATTTCTTAAAAAAAAAAAAGGCGTGAAAGTTACACTTACGTTGTCTGTGCAGGTGAGTTATACGGCCAGGGGGACATTATGTGGGTGGATAGTGTTTGCGATAAGTGGGCTAATTAATTCAAATTCGTGAATTAACTTTTTATTTAGTGAAAATAGACGTATGGTTTGAATTAGAAACTTACTGAGTGTCATCGAAAAACACTAAATCAACTCTTTTCAGAACGACTTGAAGCTCGTGGGAAACTGGAGGTGCGCCAAAGTTACCACTCGTGAAGCAGCGGCAAAGCTAGCAGTGGCGGAACGCGATAATGATATAATCATCCGCGTTCCGCCACTCCTATCTTTGCGCCTGCTTCACGAGTGGTAACTTTGACGCGCCCCTGAGTTTCCCACGAGCTTCAAGTCATTCTAAGGTGTTGATTTAGTGGTTTTAGATGACGCTCAGTAAGTTTCTAATTGGAATCATGTGTCTATTTTCACCAATTAAAAAGTTCACAAACAAATTTTCATTAATTAGCCGACTTATCGCAAAGACTTGTTACCCACATAATGTCCCCCGGCCGTATAACTCACCTGCACAAACCGCCAAAGTGTAACTTTAGCGGCTTTTTTAAAACAAATCAGTAAAGGTTAAAAAAAAAGAGGCCGCATCTCCACGTGGTGAATGATGTTGATTGGGGCGAAGCTCTGGTGGTGCTGATGATACTGATTTTATTGTTCATAGGTAGTGCTGATGGTGCTGATTTTTTTATTGCTCATAGGTAGTGCTGAGTTCCGGGTTGCGTTTGGACTTCGTTATTACTGCGTTATGGTCGGTGAAATGCAGAGCCAGTGGTTCTTCTAGCGGATCAGCTTGGATCCGCTAGAAGCCGTGGGAACGCATCTCCACCGCTTAAGCCAACGGTCCATGTCAGAAAGAGAATGTGTGGTATGGAACGTTTTTATATACGCATTTGAGCATTTGACCGCAGCGCCCTCTCGTCTATAAACGTTGAGCCAATGCATGCAAAGTTTAACGCGATTATATACGCATTTGACCTAAGCGCCACGTTTCATCCATGACAGACAGATGGGATGGCAATCGACGTGAGCACGGACGCCGGACGGATGGACAAGGCTAGACCCTAAGGAGCTTGGCCCCTAAAAAAACACCCTGTATATCTATCTATCTATCTATCTATATATATATATATATATATATATATATATATATATATATATATAAATATTGGGAGCGAGGGAAGATTGACAAGTGCAACCGTAGTAATATTGTAAACGTAGAGGGAAGAGAGTGATTATTAAATTTATTACATCAGTTAGGGAAGGGAAAGGGAAAGAGCTGGCGAAAAATTGCGCCAGGAGCGGCCAAATTGTTCGCCAGCTCTCTTTTCCTTTCCCTTCCCCTAACTTTGATGTCGTTAGCAGCTTGAAAGGCAGTGGGTGGCTAATTTTGAGAGATACGTCGCTCCGCGATAGCTTTTTGTTTTCCCTGTCGGGTAGTGCCGTAATCTCATACGCTGCTCCTAAACAACATAACTGCACCTAATTCCGCCTGGTCGCACTTAAGCTGCTGATTGGCCGCTTAAGTGCGAATATTTCTTGACCGTTTTGATTTGAAGTAGTACGATGGTTGTAGAGGTGTAATCATCTTTACACGCTTCGTTTAATCCTACGTATGACAGGCGTTAATGAAACGAACCGAAAGAGCCAATTAATTCGGAGCAATTTGCCGAGAAATTGAATGTGTATTTAAAGCGTTAGCTTCATAGGGCCAACCAACCTCAGGAGCCGCGTAAGCACGAAATGTGTAGGTCGGCCATTCCGTTACCGCTAAACAATCTTAAAAAAAAACGGCAAACGGTGACAGGAATTGAACCCCGGTCACCGGCGAGGAAGCCGTGTGAGCTGCTGACTGAGCTACGGACCCAGCACGCAGTAACGAGAAGAGCAGAGGCAGGTGGTTGGAGAAAGCGCGCGGAGCGGAGAGGGGCGGAAAGGGCAAGAAAGAAGTGTAGACACAGCTGGTATAAAGAGCGCGCGAAACGAGGAGGATTAGGAAGAGCAGGAAAGCGCACTTCCCTCTTTTGGTGACCCAGAAAGTTAAGCAAAAAAACCTTTGTATCCGAATGGCTGTTCTTTGTTTGTCTGTTTGCATTTCTTTAAGACAACTACGTTTACAGCATGGTGTTGCATAACATGCATGCTATTACCAGACGTAAGAAAATTCAAGGAGGCAACTGCATTAAAAAACAAAGCAAATTGATAAAAAAAGATAATCACATAAGCTGTAAGAAAATCTCAGGTTGCATAACAAAGTTAAAGGAAGAAAGAAATAAGTCATCACCAAACACAGGTTAAGTTAAAGTAATGCAATTGATCTGGCAAAAAGTAAACACAATTCAGAAATAGTTTACCAAGTTCATATGAAAGAACATCAGCACTAAAGCACTTTCACAAGACATAAAGGGCAAAATTGTGAAGAGTTGTCATTTTACAGTATTAACATAAAGAAGTCATCCTGCCAATTCGTGTGATGCACTGGTGTTAAGCTTCCAGAAGAAAATAGTTTTTCATTATATTTTTAAATTGTAGCTTATAAATAGAACCCTGTAGGGCATCTGAGATCATGGGGTACTGATTCAACAAGTAGGGGATTTTTTATTTATTCATTTACAAGATACTGCAGGCCAGTGAACCGGCCCAAGCAGGAGGATATGTTGGTTTTCTTCACATGATACCCAGAATTTATACATCAAAAGAAAAAAAGGGGCGATTAAAAACACATAAACCACATAAAACACAAATTACACTTCAAAAAGGTGTTCAACTGATCGTAGAACATTGTCCGCAGTAAAAATATGGAGAGGCCAAGCGTTCCAATCTGTTACACTTCAAGGGAAAAATTTAGTATTTAAAAGCATTTGTGCGAGCGAATATGGGAGTTATTTTTTGTGTATGGTCACGTCTAGTTTGTCTAGCAGATGATGGCTGAATGTAGCATGAAGACTCAAGGCGACGTGTGTGATACCAAAGCTTAAACATGAATTTTAATCTAGCTAGCTTCCTGCGGGATTCCAGAGAAATGATGTTGTTAGTTCTAATTAATTCGGTAGGAGAGTCATGACGGCGATAACGACTATCTATAAAATGAACTGCTAGACTCTGGACCTGCTTAAGGCTGGTAATGTCTTTCTTCGTAAAAGGATCCCATACAGTGCAAGCGTAATCCAACCGAGACCTTATTAGTGTGTTATAGGCCAGAAAAGAAATGAGAGGGCGCGTATTTAAGCTTGTGCCTCACTAGGCCTAGTTTACGACGTGCAGATGCACAGGTTTGTTCAATGTGTGAGGACCAAGAGAGGTTGTTAGTAATTGTAACGCCAAGGTACTTGGAAGTGTCTGTTTGAGAAATGATTGTATTGCCACTAGAGTAATCAAACAAATGGGGGCACTTTTTGTTGGTGAAACGCATAAACGCAGATTTGTCTTGATCAAGTTTTATATTCCAGAAATCGCACCGGTAAGAAATTCCGGTCAGACTCTCATTCAGCACAACTTTGTCGCTAATAGAGTTAATCCGAGAGCATTAGAGAAGCGAGACGTTGTTCTTCATAATTTATCCGCATACGAAACATTTGCTGTAAAAATATTTTTTTTTTTAAAAATCCATATGGGCATGGGGTTTGGTGGTAATTAGGGCTGAAGAGCTGTTTGTTATATTGATACTTTTGATAAATTTCGAAGGTGATGCTTATATTGCTGTAATTTTCTATTATGTAAAATTTCATATGTCTTGAAATAGGGCATAGAGGTTTCATAAAGCAGTATACCTCCAATTACACTTAGACACGTTTTTGCAGACAAGAGAGCTTAAAGGGGGTGCAACGATTTCCGGACTTCGGTCAAAGATTTGTGGAAGTTGCCCTCTGGCACTTCTGAAGTAAAAAACAGAAAACCGATTTCGCCGGCGTGTCCTAATTGTTGCGTAAAAAAAGATAAATATTGGCATTTCGGGCACCCCTCAGCTCACTCCCAGTCTTCACGGTTACACCTGGTCGCACTCCTAGTGACGTCATTCGGGGTGCCGTGTAGGTTCCCGTGTGCTCTCTCGGAGGACGCTTCCTCTCCCTCTCTCCGCTGACATTAGCGGGCGTTGTGCTGCAGCTTAGAGCCGACCGAGGTCACGTAATCTTTTCGCCGTAGTTCCTTCGGCTGCCACTTGGGGCTGCAAGGTGGGGAAAAAGCTCGACTTTTGCTTTGCGATTATGCAGCGGAATCGTGACATTTTTAATGAAGGAGGTGTTTTCTCTATCCTCCGGGACACGATAAACAACGTAAAATTGACAAGATGCAAATTTTTTTAATCATAAAATCGTTGCACCGCCCCTTTAAGTTTGTTTAGTAGTTGACCATGCTAAGCTGTAATACCTTAGCCGGGAATGAATAAGTGCATGTAAGTTTTTTTAAAATTATTATTGGAATTAATATTGCAAGCTCTTGAGCCTGCTAGACAAAGGAAAATCTACATGTGTTGAGTACGATAAAGTTTTATTAAACGACACACCCAAAAAACGGACTGTTCGCGTTTGATTGATTCTAAAAATTGAAACACGTGTTTGCAGCCATTGTGTTTCCTTTTGATGGAAGGAGGAGGTATTTTGTTTTACTGGTGTTTAATTTCAGCGTGTTCGCAGTAAGCTACCGACTTAAGCCCACCATCCACTTGTTCGCACGTTCAAAAACCTCGCTGAAGGGAAGCGCGCGCAGCTTCACAAAGAGACAATGGTGTGACGTAATCTGTTTCCTACAAAACCCTGCCGTAGGCGCCACCAGAACTAAGAGCTCCGTCCACCCTATAAAGCTACTACATTTAAACGAGTTTGGCAGAATGGCAAAAAAAAAAAAAAACGCAAACGTGAAGCCAATTTATTTTTAATTAGCGAAACCAAAGGGGTGTTAAGCCAGGATCACACTGCTCATACGCAACAGAAAAGTCAATGTGCAAACACCAGTCGCCGCAAGAGCCGTGGTTCTAATGTCGAGTGCCAAGTTTTCTCCTCGAACTCATTGCCATGCGGCATTCGAAGCACGGATCTCGCGGGGACTCGCGTTCGAATCTGTGCGCAGACTGTCTTTTGTATGATGTATGAGCAGTGTGACCCCGGCTTTAGGAATACGCCGTGACAAGGTTACAGTCCTCTGGACTCAAGTTACTAGGAACGCTCAGCTTGCGCGCCTAGTTGAAACGAAGTATTTTTGTCGGTATTGGCCGCAAGTCGTTTTTGAATGCGGTAGCATTTCTGTCACCCCTCCCCCCCCCTCCTTGAGGTACGTGTGTCGTTATCGTATCGCATGCGCGGATAGCAGGACGAAGCGCTGGCTGGATGTGCCGCATGGCGATATGTCGAGTATGACCACCTTCATTGAATAAGAATGTACTGACATTTGATGCTTAGTTACCTACGATAAGGTTAATCGCAATGTAATCAGCGGAATGTAGTCTTCGTGGACAAGCAACGCTATCGCATTTCGACGTAGTATGCACAGGATCACCGCAGAAGCACCACCCCGTTTTTAACGCGACAGCGTTAGGAGCTCGTGTCGCCGAAAAGCCGGCGTCGGCGTCGGTTTCGTCGTGCCGGGAAAATCCTGATTGGTCGATAGGGTCATGACGTCACAGCCACAATGGCCTCGCGAGGGAATTTCAGACAACCCACAACGCTCACGTGAAACCTGACGTCATGCGTGGAATAAAAGTGATTACACACTTGACATGTCATACGAATTAAACGTCGCCGCATGTCTCAAATTATTTTTCAGCTCCTCATACTTTCATATTAGTATACTTCAGAGACATCACCATGCAGAATGCATGCCAGGAGCTTGCACAGCGCTTTCGTTTGAGTCTGAGAACGCCCCACGGAACGAAACAAACAATTGCAGTGACATTCCCCGAGCCCGTGTGCTTCTCCCTCCTAAGATATCACTTTCCACTTTTTGATGCTTAGTAATGTTATAAATGGTTTAACTCTGATATTTTCTATGTCGTCAAATAACCAAACACGTGAGACATGGCGGCGGTGAGATCTGCAAAAGTGCGATCGGGACTGAATTGTACTTGCCCAATAAAAGTTACGATAAGTTTGTGATTCTGCTATGCTTCTGGCAGTCAAGCTTTTTATTTCTTACATGCAATTTGACTTTCTTACTTCGTTGATGTCGTAATTTTTTCAGGTGTGGGGTCGGACTAGGTGGTGGTCACGAATGAATGGTTAGGAATAAAAATAGCATTTTCCTTCGTATATGGAAATCACGTTGCCAACTCACGAAAAGCGTTTACCACCTTTCTTTTTTAATTTTATCTTTTGCGGTAGTTTATGATCTTCTTTAGTTTCCTCTGGTAGTTTCGACGCAAAAGGCAAAGTCGGCGTTAATAGCCTTGTATATATTTGGGTAGATTCTCAATTTGTATGTTTAGGGTAGATCCCACGCTGGACAAAAGAATTTTGATGGTTGCGTTTAGGCTTATCTGAAATATCTTACGAACGACGAACGCCCGGGATCTCGCCTCCGGTAAAGGAGGGGGACAACAAAGAAAAACAAGCGCAACATAAATCTCTTTCTTTTTCTTTTTTCTACGTGATTCGAGGCGTTAGAGGTTTAGGATCGGGGATCTTGAAGCCTTCGATGAGAAAACATGTTTGCGCGAACTCACGCGTCTGCCCGTTGCAGCTTCAGTAGCTATAGCGCTGTTCCGAAGCAAACGCGCAAATAATGGCTTCAACCCCCCCCCCCCCCCCGCCCCGCCCCGCGCCGCTCCCCAAGAGCAGCCCGCGCGTAACCCGAACCGACCGAGAAAAAAATGCAAATGTGCAAGAGGGGAACAGCGACAGGAAGAAGCAATTGCCTCAACTAGAACAGCAACTTGTAGGAAATTGAACGATGGGGTAGCACGTAAGATAGGAGTCGATGGGAAGTTGTAATACAGAAAGCTGCTCGTTTCTTTCAGAGCAGTGTTTGTTTTTTTAATTTTCTTTAGTTTATTGTATTATCTTTTCGGAAGACCGTAAAGAGGACTTCCTATTGTCGGACGAATCGAAATTGGACCGACTTCGTTCAATGGGGTTGGAGTTAAACTAATTTTAAGATACCTGTGACAGTGCTGAGTCCTCCCGTCCGAGTGGACTAATCTAAATTGGCACAAAGAGCTTCTCCGGGATCTTAACACACTTAGCAAAAGTAAGAGTTCTAACGTTCATTAGCGCCGGCTAGAAATAGGCTCGTGAATATATTTCCGCGAAGACAATTTCTTTACAGGGTGAGGTGCGCGCACTATTGACTACATCCATTTGATCACAGAAATAATTTCTAATCAAACTTTACGCGATCATAATTAAATGAGAAACACAAGAAAATACAGAAGGACGCTTAAGCTTCGCCTTTAAGAGTGGAACGCGATAGCGAAACATATAAACCCCCGCTCGTTCCCAAGACGTGCAAGCGTGTCTGCGTGGCCTGATTCTACTACCTGCTTTCGAGCAGTACGGTCGCCTGAATCATGAGCTCCTAGGAAGCAGCGTTATCGGCCGCAACTGGCCGTGGTTCTCAGATTACGTCGACCGAGGATTACAAGGTTGTACTGCCTTTGCTGCCAAACGAAAACGCCTCCAAGAATTCTGTGTTTCTTCATTGTGACCTAAAGGGCCGGCCGTACCGCGTCCAGGACTTCACGCACGAGCTGGAAAGATGTGCCGTCCTCAAGGAAGTAGCGAAATTCGAAGCGTTTCAGATATGGGTCATCTGAAACACCCCGACGATTTCATCTGAATCAGATATACATAACGTTCCATTCGGCGGAAGCGAAGAAGAAGCTGACGGAAAACAGCGAGCTGCAGATAAAAGGACTGCGCTGCCTCATCATCGACCCCAGCCACACCGAGGTGCGAATGCGGTTGCATTGGATTCCATACCTCGTACAAGACGAAGTCGTGCTCAAGTCTCTGGAGTCCTTCGGTAAGGTGACTGAAATCATGCGTGAAACCTGGCGTGCTGAAGGGTTTCAGGGCATCCAGTCGACGACAAGAATGGCACGCATGACGCTTAAGGAAGGTGTGACCGTTGACGCCATGCCGGATCAGCTCCGGTCGAAGGAGGCAACGCTCTCGTCGTCATTCCAGGAAGAGTGCCGCTATGTCTTCAATGCGAGCGAACCGGCCACATCAGGAGGGGCTTCCTCGCTGTACGGCGTGCCACCGCTTCGGCCACGAGAGCAACGCCTGTGTGAAGACATATGCGAGAGTGACGGGGGGCCAAAGGGACGAAGAGACCTCCGAATGTTTAATGGAAGCGGACGAGGCGGATAATACTGCCAAGGAGTTGATGGTGGAACCAGCAGGTCGGCAGCAAAGACCCCGGTGGCAAACCAAACCCCGAAAGGAAAGGAAGCTTCCACTGACGCTGTTGTGAGCGAGGCACGCTCGCTTCACGACCACCAAGAGGAAGACACCACCGGAACAGGGGCAACGATGGCTCCAAGCGCGGCGGACCACCAAGGACAAGGAGAAACGCTGGCGATCGGCGAGAAAAACAACGAGACCGACATGGACGACGACGAGCATGGCCATCAAGCGTACCCTGGACCCAGATCAGCCCTCAGATGCCGAAGACAGCCATAACCCCTGGATTGAGCCAACGAGGCGTGTGCGTGCAAGGCAGAAGCCGAGGCTCACTACAGAGCGCGAGCAGCGCTCACTCAAAGTGAGCGCTGTTCGCGCTCGCTGAGAGGGTGCTACGTAAAGAATTCTGGGTCTGGAAGAAACAGAGGGTCAGGAAAAGGAAAAACGAAGGCAAGTGTGTTTTCCTGTACAGAGCTGTTAGCCTATGTGTTCTGCTTATTACTCTTGAAGGTTAAGCGATATAATTGAGCCTCTCACCTTTGGTACACTAAATGTACATACGAGGCCTCAGTGCTAGAAAAAAAGCAGTGCCAACTGCAGCGATTGTTATTTTCGGAAAACGTTGATTTTTAGCGGTCCAGGAGGCCAAATTGTCCACAGAAGAGCAGGTTACAAGGGTGCTTCAATCTTTTTTGACAACGTATGAGGTTTGTACAGCTCCACGCTCTAGGCCTCTCTGGGGGCTGTATATCTTGTTTTTGAAAAATTCGGTTTCGCTATCAGTCATTAAGCGTAACTAGTGATGAAGTCGGGCGCCTCGTTTTTTTGTTTTTTTGTGATTTCACGCTGGGGCAGGAGGAATGGCGTGTCATTTGCGGTGTACGACCCAAACCAAGTTAGTGAAAGGTGTACTTTGTTTTCGTTCGTTAAGAGCTTTTTCGAACTGTGACAAGTTACTTGTACTAATAGGAGATTTCAATTGCGTCATGAACGCCCACGATAGAGCGAGCCCAAGAGCCCAGGTGGATAGCAGTGCTTAGTTAATTAATGACATAACTGATGATTTTATTCTGCTAGGTGTAGGGTCACTTTCAAAACTTTTCTACGCAGATGCGCTTCACGCATTTTCAGGGTGCGTCACACGCAAGATTAGATCGATTGTACGTATCGGTAGTCCGTCTGGATGGTCTTAGGTAATATCAGGTGACATCAGTATACTTAAGTGATCATTGCCTAGTCACTGTTAATGTTGGAAATAAGGACGAGGTACAAGGCGAAATTTAATTGGGAAGCGCTGGAAACTAAACGTTCGACTACTGAAGAACGAAGGTTTTTTTTTTTTGTGGAAAACGTAGACGAAATGCGGGAGGAAATACTGAGCTCGAGTGGAAGCAGTTACTGCGAAAGATGGCAAAATGTTTAAAGAAACTATAACGCTGGTCGCGATAGAAGTATCGAGTAAGCTGGCGCTCGCTGAGCGAGCAGAAGAACGGAAACTTCAGCACAATTTACGCATACACAGCGAGCCTGAGTGCGTGAGTCTTCGGGCAGGGGGCGAAATATATCAGCGTTATAAAAAGTAAAACAGATGAACTTTATCATATACGTTATCAGGGTGCAGTCGTGCGCTCTAGAACTGAGAAGTATTTGTTGGGATAACAGCCAACAAAACGAGCACTGCGTGGCGGAAAGAAGTACGCGACAGCTAATGAGATAGCAGAAATTGAGTACAATTCTTGTAAGGCACGTTTATACTCCAACGTAACGTCGACGGGCGCGGCGTAGCGCAACGCACAAAGATACTGATTGGTCGCAGATATCGAGTTCCTGGTCGCCGGCCAATGAAAGGAGCGCGTTCATGCGCTACGCCGCGTTCACTGCGCTCCACGTCGGAGTACAAACAGCCCTTTACTCGTACTGATTACAACGGAATTGAGCGTGCTTTTGTGGATACCTATAGTAAGCTGTTTAGTGGCGCAACATGTCCAAGTAATATTTATTTTTTTAAATAGACCATTTGATAGCGCGCTTGCATCAGCTTTCCGAGGAGACAAAATAAGTTCTTGAGGAGCCAATTACTTTGACGGACATTGAAAGTACTATTGATGAGCTTGCTGGTGTCAAAACACCGGGACCGGACGGGTTAAGTGCGGCGTTTTATAAACATTTTAATTATTCCATTTCGTCATTTCTTCTCGACCTTTTTCGAGAGGCTTACGAGGCGTACACTTTGCCGCCTTCCTTTTTGGAAGCTCTATATACCGTCCTCATCCCGAGGTCTGAGGATGAAACAAAACCTTCGTTCGCGTATCCGACTACCACCCGATAACGTTACGTAACGTCGACTACAAAATGTTTGCGAAAGTTTTAACAAAACGCCTGCAGAATGTTGTAACAGAACTTCTGAGAGAACACCAAACGTCTGGCATCAAAGGATGGTCGATAACAACTCACGTGCATGTCGCACGTAGTGTGCTGGAGTTTTGTTCTCAAGGGGGACGCCAAGTGGCGATGCTTCAGATCAACCTCGAGAAGGCGTCCGACCGCGTTCGCCACGATGTTCTTTTTCATTTCAAATTTTATCTTGGGCGAATGTAGGAGAGGTGTAATTGCGAGGCATCACGATGTCTTATACAGACTGTTCAAAAAGTATAATAATTAATAACAACGTGTCTTCCGTCTTACCCGTACGTTCTTCCGTACGCCAAGGGTATCCCTTGTCACACCTGCTTTTTTCATTATATTTGGAACCCTTATGTTTGAGTGTCATGAGTAGTGGCAACGTAAGGGGCGTAGCCTTGCAGGGCACAAAAGTAAAGCTGTTGGTGTATACCGATGATGTTGCGGTGTTTTGTACTGATAAATCTCAGAGGCTGTATCACTGGCAAAAGAATTCTGCGACGTCACGGGGGCTGATGTGAATTGGGAAAAGTGCTGTGGGTTCCGGCTCGGTGCGTGGGCTACTACACCCTCAGAGTATGAAGGTGTCGAGTAGGGCTGCACGCCATCCAAATACCTGGGGGTTCCACTCCAGACACTTCAGAAATAGTCCGATGTACTGGTCGGGCGTCGCAACCGACCTGGACAGACGGACTTCGCGATGAAAGCACCGGGACGTGCCTATTTTTAGCAGAGCGACAGTGTTCAATGTTTTTTTTTTTCATCGCCAGATTATGGTATGTTTTGCAGACTTTGCGCTATGTGGGTAAAAATGTGCTGAAACTTCATAGAGTGTTTGCAATGCTCAAATGAAAATCAACCTGGGAACATATGAGCCGAGACAACATTTTTCATCGCGTACGCAATGGTGGACTAGGACTCTCTTACCTATTTGTGCGACAGCTAGTGTCAAGATTCGTCTTTGTACGCGATCAAGAGCAGCCATTCATTTGGGCGCTCATTCAAACAGAACTGTCACCTCATCTTCCATCCCTGGTTGTATCGTCAAGCACTAACCCGCCAAACAAACTGTTTGGGTTCGTAAAAGAAGTAGTGAACGCCGTGCAATTTTTTTTCAGTAAGGTCTTAATTTGATTACCTGGTAACGGTTAACAAGAAAACATTTCCTCGTGACCTGATTAATAATTTCTTTCCAGCTCCTTCGTATTGCACTTTTGTTTACAAAGCGCCAGGTCCGAGATGTCTTGTCGCGAGTGAAGAAAATGTGCGTGCCTCCTGCGGCGAAGTCCTTTTCTTTTCTTTTTTTGTTTTGTTAATGCATAGCTATACTCTTCCCGTGAAAGCTTGGTTAAAGGACAAAGACATCTTTGTGTTGTGATAGGCGGATTGTCTCCTGTGCAAGCAACCAGAGATGATCGACCACGTTTTCATTATTTTTAGAAGGGGAAGCCCACATTTTCTGGTACATACTTCAACGCACTTTAAGAAAGGACTCCTACATAAGCCCTCATACAAAAAGCTATCTTGGTGTGGAAAATGAAAACTGTGTGCCTTATGATAACTTTAAGCTCCTTGGATTGGACATATGGAAGTCACGCATGGCAGTGAGGCATGCAGAACCTGACACCAAAGAGGTCAAGGAGTACTTCATACAGCTTGTCGCGCAACTCGAGAGTGTTTACATAGCTTCAGTCTTGGTACCCGAGTGGGCCAATCTGTCCAAAGGACTAGAAAGAATGAATCGATTTTTAACAGATGTCCCCTAACAAGGTTCGAGAGACACATGTACGTCTCACAACCCATGTTACGTGAGTGTCATTTTTATGATCTCAGGCAATAAAGAAGAAAAAAAGTGTCTGCGTACCCTAATCGGCAATAAATAAATTTAAAAAAAAAGTCTGCGTACCCTTGCAGGTAGTGTGTCTGGCTCGCAACCGAAGGGTCGTAGGTTCGAATCCCGCCTCCGCCTAAAATTCTTCAAATTCTTGCTTTAAGGAAAATGAATTACTTTTTAAAGTGATTTAAAGTGAATTTAAAGTAAAAAAACCTTTAATTCAAACTACGTGTCATGTTTTAATCACTTTCATTTCACGCGTGACGTCATGAGGGACGTGAGCGTTGTGGGTTGTTCGAAATCCTCCCGCGAGGTCATGTGGCTGTGACGTCATGACCCTATCGGCCACTCAGGATTTTCCCGTCCCACGCCGCCAACGCCAACGCCGGCTTTTCTGCGACATGAGCTCCTTAAAGCTATCGCTTTAATAAAAGTGAGAAATAGCAATACCATAGTATTCGGAGTGCGCTCCGGTAACAAAAAGGAACAGAAAAATTATCAAATGAAGATAAATGTTTATAAACAAATCGAGAATTTCAGAAACCTCGCTGCGGCTCTTTAGCTGCGCAACGACAAGAACATTTTGTGGTCATTAAACTTGCACGCGCCGTGATGAGACTGGGTGGGAGCAGTATAAAAAGTCAGCACATAAACTATTGAAGGCCAGAACTTTCAACTTTCCGGACATACCCCGAGGTCTGTGGCAGTTGCGCAGACTATCGGAGGCTGGCTGCTATTTTTGGGGCAGCACGACCCGAGAGCTCACGGGGAGGCTTCATTGAAAAGCAGCTTATCAATAGTTTTACCGCGAAGCAGACTGTACGGGTTCCGACATCGTCCCTCAAAAGCAAAAGCGCGCGTGTTGTGTTGTGCTCGATACCGACACGTGGCTGGTGTAGTTCATTTGTCAAGGCTTCTGCACGTTCGCGCGCCATTATTCAGTGACAATAGGCTAACTGAACTGATTGAACTATTGTTTGTCGAGCTCGCGAACTGTTGTGGCAGGCAAATGCGCCACTCCAACAAACATCCAACGCATTCGTTTTAGGCACAGTTTTAGGAATGGTCGATACCAACATACTTGTTTGGACTCGGCCCTATGAATGAATATTGAATCTTCGCCCACCCTTATAAAAACAAAAAAATTAAGAAAAATAACGTAATATTCCCGTGGCTTGTAATAACGTAAAAACTCATTGCACATACAAAAATCATATTATTATTATTTCTGTAAATGCTTCAATTATTCCTCCGGAACTTTTCGTATTGTCCACAGTATTAGCCCTGTAAAGTTACATTCTTCGTGAACACCACCACATTGCGCGCCAGAATAACCTTTACAAACGCTCATTGTTATAGGATTGATGGCGTGAGGTGATTGTAACACCATTGACATTTAAGGCTGGTCCAGGACATTTTCGTTTGAGCTTATGCTCATGACTGTTTAAGACTGCTTACGACAAAATGGGCGCAATGACAACCAAAGTCCGCACAAGGCGTCATAGTGGCACGCAAGGGGTTGTAACGGAGTCGTTTATTCTCAAACGAAAATGCCTGAACCAGCATTCAGACAGCACGTGGGGCCTCGCAATAAAGATGAAACTAAATGTTTCGCAATGTCGGACATGTTATATTAACAAAAAAAAAAAAAGTTTTCAAAACACTTCCCAAGATTTTCTCGGAGTCCTAGACTGGCAATAATCGTGACTATGTAGCAACCGCAAAACCACGATGAAGAGGAAGGAAAAGGGCCGTGGACAACAACAATTATATATAATTCGAAAGAGGATAATATATTTTGCACGAATTCAGCAAAATAACGTGTTTTTTGTGTTGTTTTTGTTTTTGTTGTAATTTTGCATTTGATGCATTTATTTACTCATTCCGAACTAACGCAACTGCTTTAATGGTGAGGTGTGGGGAGGCTGCCATTCATACTCCCCAGAGACTCGCGTCGCGACTTGGCATATTCCTTGCTTTATATCTCTGCGACTGAATGATAAATTGAGAACGTCTCGTAATAAAACGTGTTCGGGCACTGCTGGGTTCAGAGACAGCCCTCCCACAAGAACGCACCAAAAAAAATGTCGACAGTCGTTAGCGAAATCCCTCCCATTCTAGCCCTGTCTACATTTTCTTCCCTCTTGCTTCGGGGACGGCAGGCGAGTCCGTCAGCGGAATAACCTCGACAGCACGTGACGGGGTAGAACAATAAAGGAATGGCAGAGCCCAGACCCATTAGTAGCAGTCCCCTGGCTGCAGTGCAGCGCACTCTCGGTTGAGTAATGGAAATTATTGCACAACACTTCGCGCAATGCGCTGGAAGCCCGCGTGTCAACCGGCTTCTCTTTTTGGATTTCGTCGCGAACCCTGTTCAGCCGAAACTCGCTCGGAAAATTGAAAAGTTTCCCCGGGAGCAATATTCCTTCAACGGTTTTCTGCTTTTCTCAAGAAGCGAAGTGGCATTTCAGACGTCCCCCCTTCGCTTTTCATCGACGTTTTGAGGAACCTTTCCTTCCCTCTGGTGTCGCGAACTTTTGTCGAGTGTTTTCCTGTGTGATTTATGGATTATCAAACTGCATACGAGTCCGGAGAATGGAGTTGGTTCATTGTAATGAAAGGCTTTCCTGCCTTAAATGGTTGCAATTGTTTGGGGGCGATACCGTTTTCGTCGGCGTGCGCCTACCGTTAGAAGGAACGGTGACGTTGACTAAAATATGCACCGAGGCCACAATTTTATTGCTACTTTTACACCACCTAACTAACACCTATAAATGTGCTGGCAAGCAAAGCAATATTTGAACCTAAAAATTGAACGCCTCTCCACGTGGTGAATGATGTTGATTGGGGCGAAGCTCTGGTGGTGCTTGTCTGCGTAGACGCTGAGCCGCAGCATGCCGAGCCTTTCGTTCGTTTTCATCCATGTCAGAAAGAGAATATGTGGTATGGAACGTGGTTATGTACGCATTTGAGCATTTGACCGCAGCGCCCTCTCGTCTATAAACGTTCAGCCAATGCATGCAAAGTGTAACGCGACTATATACGCATTTGACCGCTGCGCCCTCTCCTGCATAGACGTTGAGCGGCTAGCATGCAACGTTTCATCCATGACATCCCCAGCTCTTGAGTTACTACCACATCTCAGAGCCCCCTACTCGTCCCACAGTCGTGGCCGAGTGGTTAAGGCGATGGACTAGAAATCCATTGGGGTCTCCCCGTACAGGTTCAAATCCTGTCGACTGCGCAAAACTGATTTTTTTTTCATCTTTTTTTTTTTTTTTGCTTTACACGAGCACGTGAGCATGTGAGCTCAAGAACAGAAGCACGAGCACCGGACGCCGGAGCTACATACGGACATGGCTAGCCCCTAAGGAGCTTCGTCCCTAAAAAGGCTGAAAAAGCTTTAAAGGTGTTCGATAGGTTTTACGTATACGCCTAGTGCCTCTGGAGCGTAGCTGCCAAACGGAATTTATTGCTGTTACTCTATGCAAATCTGAGTGTTGTAGAAATTGATTTGAGCAATTGAAGTGGGGCTCCGCACCCTGCTCTTTAAAAAAATTATTAAAAAAAACATTTCTTTTTTAAGGATTTGGAGCGTGCTTGTTTCCAATCCTCGAAAGGGTCGGAAGCAGCCACGTGCAACTTTTCAGCCAGTGCTACCGCTGGATCCCAATTTAGTCACCGCCCTGGGCAACAATATGCCATCAAAGGGCGCGTTTTTTTTATATTCCTATTATATTTCCTCTTTTACGGCTACTCATCAAAGCACGGAACTTTAATTATTGGAATTAAAGTTCCGTTGACACGGAACTTTAATTCCAATGACCGCACCCGCGACTTTGCAATACAACGTTCTCAAACAATCTAATTTTTTTATAGGTTTATTATTTTGAACAATTCCGAGCAAAGCTAGAAATGTGAGTCTTTTGCATATTGCGCTAGCAGGACCGGGAGCGTTCGTGCGGCGGCCCGCTGCCGGCTCGCTTCCGTGGGCGTTTCTTGCCGGGCAGGCCGCTACAAAGCCAGCACATGAGCGACCCGCTGGCAATCGCGTGACCGGAACCAGGCTCTAGTCGGTCACGCCAGCATTGCGCATGCGTGGAAGCCAGTCCTATGCCAGCTTGGACAGGAGCTCTTCGTTCGAGGCAGGGGCAAATCTGAGGTCAGACGGTTCTGATCTCGATCGAAATGCGGCTGTCCAGCGTTATTAATCGATCGGGCGGCAGCGGCGTACGTAAATAACCGAGCCCCAGAATCGATGTGCTTAGTTAGAAAAAAAAAAGATAAAACAAAAATAGGGGGACACCGCTTAAGCAATCACAACGGGACGCCGGAGGTATACGGTCCTGCGGCGTATAAATAGCTCACCAACTTTGGGGGAACCAAGCAGCGAGTCTGGTACCTGGCTTCGATCCGCGCGGCTCACAGGGGTCTCTCGCTTCGACAGTCGAACCTGGCGTCCCAGGTCGGGCCCACTACCCTGGACTGGAAGGAAACGGACATATCAGAATGAGGCCGAAAGCTCGGCCGTCAATTCGACACGCGTATTTCTCTTCTATCGCACATATATACTATATATATAACGCGACACATCGCGACGTCAAGAATTCCTGGCGCTTCTCTGACAATCTCGTAAATAAAAACAAAAACAGTGTGCATGGCAATAAAATAGAAGAAGCAACTCAAGTGCCACTAGAAGACAAGCGAGCTGCACACACACATGTAGCATAGCTTTCGAGTATGGTTGAATATTAGAGCGGTTTTTTTTATGTTTCGAAACCTGTATACTCCGTCCACCCTTAAGTTGAGACTAGAAGCTCCGTCTTTAGCGCGAGCTCGCTGGCATCCGCAGTGCTAATTGGCTGCGCGTGACCGCGCGTTTCACACTTGTGTTAGGAAGGGCAAAAGCTCGCGCTGGATGCGGAGCTTCTAGTCTCAGCATAAGTGTGAACGGATTATCGTTGTATCGCCTGCGACAAGATGCCTCACTTCACTGTCGCATCGGGCGCTCAAAATCTGTCTTTAAAAAACTTTCATAAAGACACACACACACAGAAAAAAAAACACCGCTGTGAAAAGCAGAAGCTTCTTAAGCTTGCTTTCCCAACGCGCTCTAGTGCAGAGCACGCGAGCACTGCAGATGTAGCGTATCATATGTTTTCAGCAAACAACACATCTGCCCCGGAATAATAAGCAAAGGAAGTAGTACCTAATGCTCCCGGCAGAATTTTTAAGTAAAGGAACACGAGAGCTAGCCAACGTAGCAAGAAATCCAATAGTGAAAACTGACTTAAAAACAAAACAATCATTAAACGACAGCAGTCGTCATGGTATAACGGTAAGACCGCAGTCACATCCCAAATCTGCTTGGGGCACAGATACTCAACGCCAGAGAGGACTCGATTTTTCCTACTTCCTAATTTGTCTGCGACTTCAATTTTATTTCAAATAATTGCTTTAATATGCGCTTGAGGGTGCAACAAGGCCCATGAAAACGCGCAGCCTTTCAAAACGAAACACGTTTGTTCAATACATCGACCTGCGGTCAAAAAAACAAAGAATCTACCAGGCGGCTGTTTAACCTCCAAATTCCCCGATCCACAACCGAGACATGTATGTACACGTATACATATATTATTTTGAAAGATCATGTCACTTCTGTCAACTGCCTGCTCACTGTTTTTTTTTTTCTTTGGCGCTGTTGATAAAAGTGTTACACAAGGCCGACACTTCATTTGACCGATGAGAATGGGTGAGCCTAAAATAAGCACCAGACATATTTAATAGCGCGAATGCACCGTACCGCAAGTGATGAAAGCGACGGCGTTATCTTGAGCCTTTTAGAGCTCGAACGAGTCCCAGCCGCTATTGGTTAACCGGCTTTAGTTTCACAATCGTAATAGTATTGAGCTGCAGCATTGAGCCGGGAATAGGGCATCATGCAGTGAGTGAAGGCTGCAAGACGGGCGAAAAACCAACCGCAAATCCCACAAAATTTGGAATACGAAAAATTACTCCACACTCGTTTTGGAGAAACAAACTATGCCTGGGGATCTATGGTGCAGATAAAAAGTATAAAAAACACCCCTTTAACAAAACTATATATCCGATTTTCGTGCAGTAAATAGAATCCTTTTCGAAAGAGGCGTCAAACGTTTGTGAGTGATGCAATTATTGCTCAATAGTATTGATCGGGATACCGCTTGCTATGATTCAAGAGAGCAGATTTATAAACAAATGAGACACATTTAATTTATTCCGCTATTACATTCCAGCTATTTCGGATACAAAATGTTCCATCGTATCGAGGGGGAAGGTGTTTCCCATTCGCAATGTTTTCTTATACGTTATCGCTGGCGGACTGATATAAAAGTATTTTTTATTTTCTT
The DNA here is from genome assembly GCA_037355805.1 of Ixodes ricinus. Taxonomy (NCBI): domain Eukaryota; kingdom Metazoa; phylum Arthropoda; class Arachnida; order Ixodida; family Ixodidae; genus Ixodes; species Ixodes ricinus. The sequence continues at coordinate 15,799 of JAZHYW010026958.1, read as the reverse complement.
CTGAAGATGCACTTTTTTTAGGTTGTGTCACAAGCGATTTTTTTATTGCCTCTCCAATGGCGAAGGGTGCAGATTTAATCACCAATGTAAAGCGACACTCTGAAGAAAAACGCAGGAAGTTTGGTTGTGTTTAAATCTCGAAATAAACACATGTTCCTTGGACCCGAGTGAAAGCTCTGCCTTAACATCAAAATGACGTCATGTATGAGGCTTCTTTTAGGTGGAACAAGGAATGCTACGGTGACCCTCCCGTTATATTCAGAATGTTCAAGCTTCATTCTGAAATGAGTTTAGCAATTTAGCAATCACTGCGCTGCACCTCCCAACAAGGAAGCGTTTCCATGTCCCACGCACTACACCAAAATGGCCAAAACTGACAACCGTCGACTTCAAAAAAAAAAAAAGATAATAATAATAAATAAGAGAGGGAAAAAAGGGGAGAGGGGAACGTGACTGCAGCACCTAATCAGTTAATGAAATCATGATATGTCGCGTCCTATTCAATATTTTGGGGTTTCTTATTTTTTCTACTAACTATGCTATATTTATTCTCGCGCAAATAGATTTTTCGCTTTGGAGTACTGACGTTTATGTAACTGTTGTTGTTGAAGGACAGACAATAGAAAAGAAAGGTACCGGAACATTATGGTCGCTCCTACACGATTCTCACCCTGTAGTATTCGCGCGCTTTCAGATTCCTTTCCATTACGTCGCGCACTCGGGTATGGGACGCTTTAAGAGCGAAATATTGCGTATTTGAAGGCGGCTTAAACCATTTCATGTTTTATCCGAGGCTTTCTTTGACTCTTCCGAACGCGTTCGAGGCTGTATGCTAGTGGATGCTCGCTAAAGCGGCCGTCTTTATAACGCTTGATGTATGGGGCGCTCGCTTCTCAGCGTCTTCAAAGGGTTCCCCAAATACAACCCCCCCCCCCCCCCCAGGCGGTAAATTCGCTCGGATCTAGCGCTGAATGGGAATAACAACGCTTTTATTTCATGAATCTTTCTTTTTTTCTTTTGCGCGGACCGAAGGACTGATGAATATTCTATTGTCTTTCACGCGACCTTTCGCATTTTCTTTCTTCTCTGAGAGAAGCTCGTAATTTTTTACCGCCTCATCAAAGAAGTGGGAAGAAAAAACAACAGAAGAGTATTATTTCTCCAATTCGGCCCTTAGGAAGCTGAGGGTCTTTACGACTATGGCTTCCCTCTCCCGACCATTATTCTCTCTCCAAAAACGTTTTGTGTATTTTTTTCTATCTCTACATTGAATCAAAGCCACGTCCAAAGCGAAACTACACAAGTAAACACTTTTATTGAACATCGCAATAGATGCTTTAGTTTGAAGTGTTTTTTTAAATTTTATTTCAATAAGTATAACGTTTCACATGCTTTAAATTTGCTGCGATAAAATGGCATATATAATCTACTACTTTCTATGGCTGAAACATTTTGAGTCTTCAGATATATAAAGTGCGTAAAATAAACTGTAATGCGCGAACACCGTTTGTTCGATTCGCTCGATCTATTGGGCGGAGAAAGTTTGATTACGCTGGATATGCCATCAACGTCTGACACGTACATTCGAGCCACCTATTTGCTTTCTCGCTACTTGATTAATGTGACTGGCAGTATCGTATCGACCCTACCGGCTGCCCACATTGTGGAAGCCGTAATGGCACAATTGCTAGAAGCGACGTTGTCTGTTGTAATCGATTTACAGGACCAGTCCCACGCTATGTTAAACCGGCAGACCCAAACAACACTGATGCAGTATCGATCGACAGCTACACTGATTGTGTGCCCAAAATTGAGCACACGAAGCCAGACAAACAGTAAAGAACCGCTGTGTTGGTAGACATCAAAACAGCGTTCCATTTGACAGAGAATGGAACAATGCTTCATTATCAGAAGATCATGTTTCGTGAAGTTGTCCCCGCTGAGCCTTCCTCCGAAGGTCCTCCTTGAGATGGTCACACCGGTGTACTTTTGGTGACCAACGCTCAAAGTGAACACGACTAACGTACACTCAGGCAAGAAGTTCATTCTCTACCCTGAAAGTGTCTCGTCCAACTTTTCTGCTCTTTTTCGAAATCCGGAGTCAGACTGCTTATACTAGGGTGCCTTCATGTGCGCTTTGCTTATGGTGGTGGCATCTCGCCATTTTTTCCCACACGTTTATTTTTATTTTTTGCTCAGAAGTGCGTGAAAGAGCGTGTCCCTGCGCGTTTGTGGCGTTGATTGTGCTATGGCGACATTTTGGTTTCGTCGATTTCTTTGTATGTTCCCCATGAGCGCGTGCTGTCGGCATCGGGTACTACAAAGGGTGGCATCACCCTAAACAGAAGGACATGAGGCACCCTAGCTTATACATCATACAAAAGACAGTCTGCCAACACGAGTCACCGAAATATTCGTCATTCGAATGCCGCGTGCCAAGTTTCTTCCTTGAACTAATTTCCATGTGGCATTCGAAGCACGGATCTCGCGGTGACTTGCGTTCAAATCTGTACACCGACTGTCTTTTGTATCATGTATAAGGAGTATTCACTGGGCGCCATATTTGTGGGTGATGTCTAGAGCGCATGCTCTGAACGAGCCCACATTAATAGGCTGCTAAGACCGGCAATCTTGAGGGTGCGGAATGCACGTTACAAAAGAACTGTGGAAGCTCGCCATCAGCACGCGCTCAGCAGTCGTGCACACAGCTATGGCCGCCAGTGAATACTTCCTATAGGCAATGTGACCCCGGCTTAAGCTGGGCTGTCGTCAGTTTGTTTAGTAGTTAGGTCTATTGAACGACTCGTTTGTGTTTCTTTCATACAAAACAGTAGTTCAGGTTCTGCAAGTTTCACGAGTTAGAGTAGAGCCCCTGAAACGAGAAGGTCACATTTGATGTGAAGTTACTATCTCTCTGCCTAGCTGTACATTAAGAAGGAAAAATAGCAATATTTAATGCCGGGTTCTCAAAAATAAGCTTGGTGAGCGCAGAAGGCTAAACGCTGACCTTCCCTTTTGCCGAGTACATGTGGACTGCGCGTACGGACAAGGTCAGTCTTTGTTTGGACTACCAGGACTGGACGTGCTCGCGCACCCGCCGAGGCCGACAGTGCTGTCGCCTATCCCCCCGAGAGTCGCGGCCCGTTTTGTCAGACTGTCTGGTCGGCACGCGCGTCCTTTTTTTACGTTGCCAAAATGAACTGACGTCGATGTGGTTCGGCAGGGCGACGGCGCTCGAAGCGGTGGGTGTGGCTCTGCAACGCAAGCTGACGCTGTCAAAGGCCGGACCCTGACAAAGCGTTGGCCGTGATTACAACCAAGCCGGGGGAAGAAAAAAGAGGGATGTTCTCGGCACCATCGGCGGGCTGCTGGATCTTTTTTTTTTTTTTTTCTGTACATTTTTTGTCCCACGCACCACATTTTCTTTCCTGTTTTGAGAGCAGTTATTGTGTCAAGGTCGGCACCAGCTCGAAGGGAATAAATGCAATAAAAACAATCCCCTCGAACCTCCGGGCTCTTGAAGTGTGAGTGCTGTTTTATGTTTTAACAAGACCGGCTCAAAGCAAACTACTACAATAATAGCTGCCTGCATCCTGAGACGCCAGACCAGTATCGGCTACAGCGCTAGCGTTCCCGAAATTCCGGGTCATTTTATAGATGCGCTTCTCTGGAATTTTTGACTCGAACCTCCTATCTACCGTTTTCACTTCATAGCCGCTTTCTCGTTTAGTTTTCTTTATGACGTAGATGACATGGGCCGTTGGAACGAATTAAAAGCGTCACTGCCACACCTGTACTGCTTTGATAGGTCTACTTTATTGTGCTGTCGTTATATGGATGTTTCATTCTAGTTCAGTAGCATATAACAACCACATGTCCGAGGTCTAATTTGAAAAGCGGCAACTCGTGAGGACCATAACTGGTGGTACGGGGGGTGAAAGCTCCCAATGAAGACTCAAGGCCACGATGGCAATGAGTTCGTCTCCCACTCCTACTGACGTTAATAGTGAGGGGCGTTGTAACAGCGTGAATTCGTTTAATTCCTAATGTCAGATGAGTTAGCAGTCCTGGTGTGTCAGCATGTCCGGAGCTCTTCTCGGGAGAGTTCTACGCATGCACAAAGCCGCTTCCACCTACCGGTGGAGGCTCGCATGTGTTTCTGGAAACAACGGGGACAGGTAAAATAGCAGAAGACATAAAACCGATACAGATCTGTCACATCGCGCGACCAGTTCGTACATTCGCAGAACCTGCGTCGACTGCTCTGCACGCCGGCTGTGTCGGCTTGGAGAGCAGCAAGGGCGTTCCACCAAAGCAAGCCTCGCACGCTTGCCGCTAGGGGCCGTCTTTATGTGCAGGAAGAGTTCTGGAAAAGGTCCCTTTTTCCTCTAGGGCCGACGCGCAAGGAGCTACTGTACAATATTTCAAGGCTTACTGACCATTCCCGGTGTACAAGCATTTCCGCCAGTTTGAAATTTTGAAACTACCGTCCTATGCAACTGAAGAGGGTAGGGCGAGGAAGCAGACGGAACGCTGAATAAGGAAGGGGGAAACCCCTTTCTCTTATTAGCGTTTCGTCTGCTTCCTCCTCCCCGGTCTTCCTTTCCCTCGCCCTACCTTCTCGAGTTGCAACGGACTATAGTGCAGTCCACGTACATTGGTGCCGCTTGTGTGAAGCTGCTCAGAGGTTGCGCAATTAAAAAATTCACTAGCGCATTTTGTTTGCTTTGCAGGAACATGTTTAAGTTTTTCGAACTGTGAAAACGCCAAAATCAATCGGCTGCAAACCTTTTTTATTTTGTAGCTGACGTTAGACATTTTCCGCTGTGTGTTTCTGTAACTCATTGAGATAGCCCATTTTGTGAATTGAATGCGTAGACAGGGCATTGTGGCCTGCCAGCATAAATCATCGTTATGAAAAGCCTCTTCTAAAATGTGTAACGAAGGCAGCGGGGCTAAAACAAACTCGCTGTTGCTCCCAAGTGTGCATTGCGCACAAGTTTCCTCTCGCAGCGGTTGCTCAAGATGGCGCAACAAAGCAGCCGCTATTTTGAGGCAATGCTTGCAAAAGATTATTACGCTTTTGAAATGCACTTTGACCTAACAATTAGATGTTTAATTTGTTTGGTATCTTTTCGGTGTAAAGAGATATCATTGGCATTAAATCTTAAATCGTGGGTTTTTGCACTGGTACCTGGACATGTAAATAGTTTTGCAAATGAATGTGACTATACCCTATTTCACCTATGGTGTAGATAAGAGGTTATCCGCGGGTATTCTTCAATAAACATGTCCTCTGCAGGAAAGGCTACAAGCGCGAGCTTTTTGCGCTAGGGCACATCTCGGCGGCACAAGCTCTCGTGCATTAAGGGAAACTGCCAACGCTATGATCTCGCACTCCTATACTCTGTTTCACCTTATGATGTACCGCAGGGAAAGGCTACAAGCGCGAGCTCCTTGCTCTGGGGAACGTCTCGGCCGCACAAGCTCTCGTGAATTAAGAGCGGCTGCCAACGCTATGAGCTCGCGCTTCTAGCCTTCGCTGCGGTACAACATAAGGTGAAACGAAGTATAGCTTTCGCTGCGGTACAACCGTGGGTACAACATAAGGTGAAATGGAGTATAGGTGGGTTAAATACACCGTTCCGACGTTTGTGAATGCGCAGTTCAGCGTGCAATTTCCGCAACCTAGCACGCACTTCTTTGTTGCTCAATAAAGCGAGCAAACTACGCGCTATACTACATGTATGCACGAACACAGAAAACGTCACCAGCCAAAAGCTCTTTTTAGAAATGTTTTATACATAGTATATAGACAGGGTGACTCTTTTTATAGTATATATATATATATATATATATTTTTTTTAACAAGAGGGGTGCGAGTTACGGCGATACCGTCTTCACTGTGTGTTTATGGAGACGGCGGACATTGGACGGGAGAATACGATTAGTAGGCTAGTTTATTAAAATATGTTAATTCCCTCCGTAACGCACAGTCTTCTAAAACTTTCTACTATTAGAGGCTAGGCCAATTGAAATCTTTTGAGAAAAGGCAATAGGCTTTAGGATATCCATCGGTCAGTTTTCGCGTTTTTGTCGCCCGAGTTCCATACTCTGCGCAAAAAAAGCGCCGCGAGCCGTGTGCACAATCATGAGTAGAAGAGTCTCGTGCTCGTTTTTGGCACCTCGTCCCTATTTCGTCAGCATGCCATCGGTGCATCCACCAAGAACGCGTTGACGAGATGGCAACGACGTGACTGAAAAGATTACGTCACTCTTGTAAGCTGTCACCGTGGGCAGGACTTTTGGCGCCCTTTCTGCGTCCAGTTTCGGAATCGGGCCACAATCCGCGAAAACTGACCTATTATTATCTGAAAACCTTCTGCCTTTTCGCAAATTAATTATACTGGACTAGTCTCTGACATTAATTGCCGTCTGGACCGGAATTGCAACATGACCAACGAAGACACCAATGAAAAGGTTAATTAACGTCTTTTAGCTAATTAGCGTGTTGATTGTGTCGGTTATCTTCCCATATGATGTCCGCCGAGCTCGAAAAACGCTTAGCGAAGACGGCATCCGCGAAATAATTAGGCGCCTTTTTGTTTTAAATATGTTTGTTTTTTAAAACAAAATGCCCTGAGTACTGTTGGTTCAAGTGAACCTATTAAGAAATTATACCGTACAATCGAAGTAAAATGGAGATGAACGCTTCATATGGGTATGGCGACTCGAACTCACAAGTTGAGATCTCTCTATCAAAGATACGTGTTTTGCTACCTCCCGCTTTATTTTGTTTATACAGCTTACTGTGAAATGTTTTGTTAGCAATATACGATGCATATAAAAAGTATGGATTTCCATATTTTTAAAGAGCCAGATTACGGCGCACCTGTGACTAGGATAGCTTTGCACATTTTTGTGATATAACAAATAGACACTGTCAAAAGCTGGAAACATCAGCAGGTGACGCGCGTATGAATCGCCCCGAATGAGGGTCGGTTAGCGCCTTTGCGTCTGTAGGGTTCACAACGACAGAACGATACGTTCAACGGAGCTTTCCCTGGTGACGTTCTGGTGCGCAGGGGCTACGCCAGGGCTGTTCGTTATCCCTCGTTCTCTACATGCTATATACATCCGGCATGGGAAGGTGCGGGTACAAACAGGCATTGGTGTTTACTCTGCAACACATGCAGCACGAAGACATGGTCGAATGGCGACTCCTCAGGTTCACTTTCGCAGATGATCTAGTACTGATGGCCGACAACGTGTCAGACATGAAGAAACTGCTGATCCCCTGCGAAGCGAAAGCGGCTTGGCTTCGACTGCAATTGAATGCCAACAAGTCGGCCGTGGTGCTTTTCTTAAGGCAGTGCGAGGGCCTTGAATCCCTCATCATCCAGAACACTGCGCTCCCTGTTATTAGCCGATACAGATACCTTGGAGTGACCCTGACCAGTGCAGAAGATTATCTGCCAGGGCGCCATGAGAATCTTAAGGCGTCAGCGCTGAGGAAGCGAAATGTGCTACGTCAAAATAGCCTTTGGAGCTGCGTTTGGTACTTAATAACCCGCGAACTTTGGAAAGCTGTCGCTGTACCAGGCTTGACCTTCGCCAATGCCGTTACATGTGTTCCTAGCGAGATCCGAGAATACCTCAAGCGGCAACAAAGGGAAATCGGACGCCAGGCACTAGGATGCCATGGAAGAGTCGCAAACGATCTGGTCAATGAGACCACGGCTGGTCCCCTTTTGGGGCACGGGAGGTTAGCAGCAAGTTGGACTACTACACCCGATTGCGACACATGAACGAAAATTGATCGGCGCGGCGGGTTTTTTGGTGTACATTCAGCTAAGAGGCGCGCATACAACGTGGAGACGCCGTTCCATCATACGACTGGGGACAAAGTACGGGGCTTTCTCAATGTCCGACGAGCCCTTGACAAAGAAAGAGTAGGCTGCCAAGGTGAGAGAGCAAATTAAGACCGCCGAGGCGGACCGGTGGAGAGCAGATATGCAAGAACACTTAAGCGTGTACCTTTACGCGTCTTCCAAGACCAACGTTGCTCCTATCATCTGGTGTGGAAATACGCTGGGCAGCAGGCTCCTCGCTGAGGCGCGAGGTGGCTCCTTGCGTATCCTCTTGTATCGACGAAAGTACGACATCAACCTAACCGAAACACTATGCAGTGCGTGTGGTGAAGTGGAAGAAACCATACACCACTTGGTTCTTGAGTGTCCGGCTCTTGCACCGGTAGCAGACCTCGGCATTCGCATCGAGCAAGCCCTCGGGTTTACCGAGGAGAACACGTATGTGCCGTGCTCGAAGCGGAGACTTGAGGCCTGAAGGCTGGTGGGCATTACATTGTTGAAACTCAAAGAGTGGATACACGCTGCTTTCTGACACTTTTTTTTGCGTGCCTATTTATAGACGCTTGATTCAAAGGGAATCGCCGCATAAATACATACATCATACATACAGATTGTTTTCCACTGTGCTGCTGCATTGCGAGCACGAGGCTTTTTCTTGCGTCTTATTCGCGTGAGCTCGCGCAAATAGCTTTGAGAGCGTTGCGTAAATTACGCTAGCCTTGAAAGCGTAACACAAAAATGTTACGCTTTTCAGTAGGTGTGTATGGATGCAGCCATAACTGACTTTCACGTTTTGTTTCGTTTCATTCCGATCTCTTCCTTTCATCAGTGTAGTCGCGCGACAGATTATTAAGCCTTTAAAGACCGCAGTGCTCTTGTTCCCATTCTCGTCATTACCGATTTTAGTGGCTGGGCGTTAAAGGTGAGGGAAGAGAAAGGCAATTATGGTGGCTCAGCTCTGGCACCCGGTGAAAATGTACAACTGCGCTTCGTATGCTATATGACAACGCGTAGGGCCGGCCCCATCAAGCGCACTGGGCGAACTCCGGCCGTGGTGCCCCCCCCCCCCCTATTTTTTATAGCCCCTGTATACTAGGTACGACATCACGTTGCTAGTAAACACGTGAGTAGTGGTCCAAAACGAGCTTCTTGTCAGACGAGAACCGCATTTCAAAAACAAACAGCGATCGAGCATATAGCTTTGTGTCGGGTGCCGTGTTCAAATAAATCAAAAAGCAAAAACAAATTCCAAAAGGGGCCGCAGCGGCGCCCCTTCTGATGGGGTCCGCCCTGGCCGACCGCCCAGGTCGTCCAGCCCTAGGGCCGGCGCTGGCAACGCGTATTCGCAACTCAAACGCCCTATAGATGGCGTGACGGTAGTTCCAAGATGGCGGAAGAGACGGGGATAGATTCTCCAGGATTTCCCGTGCGCCTGCTCACTGACGCTGGTCAGTGCGCTAAAAATAAGTTATATGTCTACAAATGCGAAACCGTCAGGGCAGGAGAATATTACAGGTGAGGGAAATGTTGATGTGCGTTAAGAAAACAAGCATGTTGATATTTTAAAGTTGGAGAAACTTCAACTTGCGAAGCTTTATGGAGGGCGAGCCCGTTTCGGGCACCGGCCACGTCACTGTTTGTAGCAAACTATTTTTGAGGTTAACGAAGACATTGTGGCCTTTGCTCTATGCCTGGAAATTAGTGCCTTAAAAGGTGAGCCGCGCACGGTGACCGTCAAGCTCCGGAAGAGCAGCGTTCACAGTATTGATGTCTTCGTGTGAGAGGCTCACAATTCGTTGCTCACCGTCGCGGTTTTACTGTACTGCAACACGTGATCAGTAGAGCAGCCAGGGGGAGGCTTATGTGACTTCAGCCCCCACCACCTCTATGTTATACACATGCATTTTGAACCTTCCTCCCCCTCCGTACACCAAGTCATGGACACTCCAATCACGTGATCCCCCCCCCCAAAAAAAAAAAGAAAAAAAAAGAAAAATAATTTTTGTCTACGCTACTGAATTTGATCAAACTGCGCTAGGGGTATTGATAGGGAGTTTTAGGGAAGCGTGACCACAGGCTACCGTACGGTGCAGCATTGCAACGGGAAGCTCTTGCTGCGTCTTTGAAGCATGATTTTCAGCGCGCGCCAGTAGCGTTGCCCTGCTCAAGGTCGCCTGCGGTAACGCTATGCTAAAACTGCCTTTTAACGTCATCGGCGTGTTAAGGGGTTTTATTTATTGCTCTATCAAAAACAAATATTTTAATATACCGTACATTTGTGTACCGTGTTATTTGCAACGTTGCGACCGGCCTCGCCAAAACTGCCCTTTCTAAGATCTCGTCATGTACGGCTGGATAACACAGACGAGCTAACAATGCTTCGAGCATTTCTTTATTTTTCTTCGTAATTACCTGAGAACAAACACGCAAATTTCGTTTTTTAAAAGTGCTTGGAGCAAGTGGCCATGCTCCTTATAACGGACTAAGAATAGAATTTTCGTAGACCCTACGCTAGAGCTCCTCGCTTCTACCGGGAGTGTTTGCCGTAACGTTGAGCACATATTGAGCTGGCGATCACAAGAACAGAAATCCGCACCGTATGTGATGTTCGAAAAGTTCCTAATGAATGTAGACATCCCAGTCCCTTTGTGCAACGCTGTTGCGCGACGGAACACACAATTCCTATTTCACCCCGCTCACTGTTTTTGTTAAAACTGCTTCACGCACTAACACGCCGACCAGAACCCTGCGGTAATAGCAGCACCAAGGCACAATGGCCGACCGTCCCTGCCACCGCCTCCGCGCCGCCGCCGCCGTCGTCCACGCTCCTCTGGTTCTTCGTTCGTCCGCGAGAGGGCGAGGGGTGGACTGGAGTTGCGAATAAGGTAGCATATGGCATACGTTACACCTCTTATGGCCGTTTAGTCACAAAGGAAGAACAATACATGACTTCAATGCGATGTCATCGAGCCATGTTGGTGGTCATTCCAACTTGTACTTTCGGAGAGATACAAATTGAGTGATGTGAAATGAATGATGCGGAAGGTATAGGTGCTCAGCAGCAAGGTCACCAGAATGGCAGCTGATGTGACGAAAGAGCAAGCCACGCAACGCTCACCTTATCGACTTGCGATTGATGTTTGCAGATAATTTTTGGATCGGTTCTCGCGCGGCATACGAAACTCGGTAGCCTCGGTGACTTTGTCCTTGCCTGGGGGAGACGGCTGCGTGGTTGCGTTCATACTGGACCGACAGCAATGACATAGCCTCTAAGACAACTGCTCGCCGTACGCAAAGTGACAAGCATTGCACACGAATTGACTGCAAAAGCCACTATTTTTGGTTGTCTATGAATTGCCATAGCATTCGTCATGAGACTCACGACGCAGCTCACTGTGCACACGACGACACAAAGTTTGAGTAAACACTTTATTTTATGAATAATTTACGACGCAATCATTGACGCCAGCGCGACTGCAGCGCGCCACCTCGAAATTGAGTGATTGCTTCGACTTTGTGTAATCGTCTAATTATTAAGCTGTTTCCCCAACATCATTGCAGCTTCGTGTGTGTGCCTTGACCTGTCTCTGTGGGATCGTTTCATGTTCAAGCTGTTTCACCACCCAACATTCAACATATGCCAACTAGCTACACTCAAACCGATAATTGCTTCGTAGCTTCGTAGTGCGGCGCGGGTTTATCTGCTTGCTAGGACGACGCCTAGGACTGCATCCTAGAGTACGACGTCAAAGACGACGTCTATAGGACGACCTGCAGGACGACCTCTAGGGCGATCTCAAGGACGACCTCTAGGACTACGTCTAGGACGACGCTCTAGAGGACGACGTCTAGGACTACGTCCTAAAGAACGACGTTCTAGAGGACGACCTCCTAAAGCGACGTCTAGGACGACCTCTAGAACGACGCCGAGGACGACGTCAAAAACGTCAGGTCCTTCAAAGAGGGTGCGAATGTAAAGGAGTGCGTACCGCCGCGGCGCATACGCGCGTCGCGCATACGCATGGCGCGTTCGAGGCCAGATCGCGTGTCGCGAAAACCGGGTGAAGTAGCTAAAGAATGCTATGGCATTAAAAGTAACTTCACGAAGCAACAATGGCTCACGCTTGTCCAGTTGTCCTTGTCGTCATCGTTTTGATTGCTCTGGGTGAAAATATCGCAGATGTTTTCAGCCAGAGCTGGTCGGTTTAGTCAGCAGCGACATAAAGGGCGGGAATTAACGGCCAGGATAACCGGACAACCGTGAGTCATCACCACGCGCTCACTAGCAACATATACAGCTAACATTGAACAATCGGTTTTGTAACGACCCACCTTTTGCGGACCACTTATTTAAAGGAATACTGAACCACACATTTTAGTGTCCATAATAAGTTGCGCACGATCTTTCCACGTGCCAGCAGCCGCCGGTGTGCGCGAGCACACACAACGAAATTGAGGTCATAGACCTCGATTCACGCTTAAGATGACAGTGAAATGTATGGGCTCCGGGCAAAAGGAGTAGAAAAACAGACTTTTTATTTCCGCAAGTAAAAGCTACTTGCTTGTTAGACCAATTAATCGCTTACCTTTTACGCAAGACCCCACTGTGGACATGAAACGCTTGTCTTTATTCTCCCTTTCCCCGGAGCCCACACAGTTCACTGTCATCTTAAGCACGAATGGCGGACTATGAAGTCGATTTCGTTACGTGTGCTCGCGCACACCGGCGGCTGTTGGCTCGGGAAAAGATTGTGAGCGACTTATTGTAGACACTCAAATGTTTGGTTTCGCATCATTTAAATGTTTACTGCTGTTCACCAAATGAAAGCGAGTTACCCAATTGTGCTCTCCACACCACAGAAATTGTTTCGCACTAACGTGATGATACCATACCGCTCGTGCCTAAAGTCCTATATCTGTTTGATACTTAGCGTGCAACGCCGCCAAAGCTACTGGCGCGAGCGTGGAACTTCATCTCGTTGATCATTTGCACGCGTTCTCGCGCAAACAAAGCCATACATGAAGCCACGCGCTCGCGCCAGTAGCTTTGACAGCGTTGCACGCTAAGTATGAAACAGAGTATAGGTTTTGTCCTCATGACTGCGTCGTAAACGCGTTAACTTAGCAAACACGAACCTTCCAATTTCTGACACTACACCCGTGCACTACACCAAGTCGAAGCGAAACATAATAGAAAAGAGAAGGAAACCGCGACCAACGAAAGTCGCCATGAAGCGAACTCACAGACGTTCCACGCGCGACACTTGTCCCGCGTTTATTAAAGCCGAGAGACACGCTGCAACGTTCCCGCGGTAACTTAGTAAAAAAAGAAAAAGGAACAAAAACGAATACTGGGATTTTACCGTGCCGTTGTGTCCCTGCGACGTACCCTTCGCAGTCTGCTGCACTACGCCAGGCGTCAGTCGGCGCACTTGGCTGCGTGAGCAGGTGATGCACGGCGACGACGTGCGATGTACTACTCATTTTTATGGCCGAGTTGCGGAAAAACGTACGGTGCACACGCCGCGGTTCCACGCGCAAGCTGCGTTTCTCTCGTTCGCCACGTCGCGCGGGACGATGGGTGCCGTTCTGCATGCTGACTCTGCGCGACGGGTGTCCTAGAGGTTCGTTCAAAGATTCTTCGGAAAGCTGTACATAGCGGGACGCAGCGAGCACGAACAAGTCGTTGTCAGTGCTTCCTCTATTTATTTTAGATAATGAAAGGCTACCATCGAAACTAGTAGTATAGTAGAAAGTGCTAGGGTGCGAGCCTAATTAGTAAAATTTGGTCTGAACAAAATGCAAAAAAAAAAAGGAACGATGTCGTGTTAGCGCTAAAACTGTCGCACAGCGTTCGCCTCTTAATTAAAGCGGTCGCGTTTTTGCTTCCGTTCTTTTTCTTTGTTTACAATGCCTAACGCTATGTTACGTTATGCATTGGTGGTCACACTAGCCCGAGTAAAGTGATGTACTAAATTCATTACCGTGTGATGACTGCAAGTAGCGACTGAGTGACGGCAATGCGTGAGTCGTTTTGCTATGCTGGATGTTTGATACAACCTAGGGCACATTAGCGTAAACATTCTAGAATCAGAAAGTACAAACAATGCACCGACCGAAAGGTTCGAAACCAACCGAAAATTGTACAAAAATCGGAGCACGAGAAAGTAATTCCACTCTATATTCGTAAAACGAAGGTACTTAGTGTTTAGTTTTGTGCACCCAGGACCCAAATCAGGTTTTGGTAAAAGTGTATTTGCAATTGCTGTACGATAAAATCAACGAGTGACACTTTTTTTCCGAAAGTGTTGTTGAACTCTTTCCAATTTCAAATTTTCATGCGATTTTCAGTTCGTTTTTTGAACAAATATATGTTACAGCATTTAGCCTTTACGATGCCTCCTTGTAACTTTTGATTTTCCTTCGTATATATTTAAAGAACTAAAGTGTATTTTGAAATATCTTTTTATGACTCCAACTTAATTTACGTGAACCAAGCACCATAGACAACCCAAAATTACATGCACACGCCTGGTTCTTGGATATATCTCAGAAACGCGATGTTTGGTCTCGTTTTCAAAACGGAGAAAGGCTATGCTATGGCCATGCATAATTGCAATTTTGGGCTTTCTAGTACAGTTAGGGTGCGTAGATAGAGCTTGAGTCATTAACAGACGCTCTTAAAATCCACTGTTGGGTCCTTTAAAGGGAAGCTGAAGAGGTTCTTGAAGAAAACGAGTTAGAGGTAAATTCTAAAGTACTCGTATCCCGTGAATCGGAATATCACATTCGTTTCCCCGAAGATGTAACTGAACACTAGAAAACACACAAAAAACAACCTCCGACCAGTCGTTACGTCATACCAGTATCTTTCGGCCGCCAGGAGCGTGTCGCTCGTGTGGGTAGCACGTGCAATTGCAAGCTTAATTTGCTAGGCATATTCCCCCGCACTGACACAAGTCGTCACGTCTTTTCTGACCTTTTTGAAAATAGCAGGAGTGCGTGGGCATAGCTTTGATAGCCGCTTAAAGTCGGTTCTCACATGCAAGCAGAAGTCGTCTAATTTGTTAAGCAGCTTCTCGCGTGCCGTGCAGCTACTTATCGTCTGCCATGAGCAACAGTGTTTGACGGTGGCTATGACAAAGCTGGTGAACGGCTTCCGTCAGCACGCGCTTAGCGCGATGGCTGATGCGCTACGGCCATTGCTAGCGCTCCGCTTCATGTGTGAACACCGGCCAGTCTCTAAGGCCACTGTCTGACAACGAGCCAAAGAACATTGTCTGTTATTTGTCAATGACTAACCAACTCTGTGTTGGGATGCGCGTGTAAAAAAAAAAATTACGCGAAAAAAAAATTAGAGCAATATTGATGGCGAGAAATTTATTTGAAATTCTGAGCGCGTAGTCCATGACGTCACAGGTCATTCCGGAATGACCATCTCGGTCGTGAAGGCGAAGCCGGTTCACCTCTCCTCCACGTGCCCGAAATGCCGAGAGAGAAAACAAGTGGAAAGGAGGTGACTGTCGACTAAATCGCGTCTCGCGCCGTCAATATTGCTCTTAATTGATTTTTTTTTTTGCGTAAATTTTATTTTTTGACACGCGTGTCCCAATTTGATTGTTGAAAAAATAATAATTTATTTTCTTTGCAGGGGCTCTTTAAGATGCGCACGAGCGTAGATTTCGAAAACTCCTTTTATGACGCCACGCTCCGGGAAGGACGGGATTCAGCGGTACTTTGAAAAATGATTTTCTGCAGCCTCCGTGCACCAGATTGAGAAATAATCTTGATATTCGTGATCCTAGAGGCCAAATGAAGACAATGTAAGTGTTTTTACTCAAATACAAAACCGCTTCAGTTTCCCTTTACCGCGAGGACAAGGCTCCGAACTTAATGATAAGAATAAAAATGTGGTTGACCTTAAAGCG